>NW_026468379.1:0-11944 GCF_026875155.1 Cherax quadricarinatus | reverse complement strand
TTTAGGGGAGCCCTCATATCGTATAAAAAAACCGAAATACAGCAAATGTATAAATTGGCAATCGGTTGGTACGCACTCAGCTAAAACGCTGAGTGTCCGTGGTTCGACCCCCATCAAGGGTAAAAAAATTTGGGCATGTCCCCTTCCCCTGCTGCACCTGTTCCCCTGGCAGAAAGTAGGTCCTGGGTGTTAGTCGATGTTGTGGGTCGTATCCGAGGGGTGGTAGTTACATCAGATGGGGCTGGGTTTTGTAGAGTGGGGTAGGATAAACTTCTTAGCCTGTTAAATTGATTTGTGAAAAATATAAAATGCTCAGCGTATAAGTCTGAAGCCGTTTAGAAGTCATCAAATTTTTGGAAAAAAAGGGGAAAATAAGATTGTTTTTGAAGCCTTTTGGGGGGTCCCCCCTTTTCAGGGATGCCTAAAAACTGCTGTTGCATTTCCCCTTTCCCCTGCCTCTTCCCCAGCAACCTTCTTTTTAAACTTTCCTCGCCCCCTTTCCCTCCTTTGATCAGAAACACGTTTTTCACATCATTTCACGCCCCTTCTACCCTGGGTTTTTTTGGGGGTTTTGGGGCCCCGGTCCATGACCGGCCTCAAAGAGTAGGGCCTGATCAAACCAGGCTGTTACTGGGGCCACAAAAACAAAACGTCGATTAAAAATACCCCTGCTGTCTTAAAGAAGGCGCTGGACGGATGAAGTCAGTATTGTCTCTGGGCTGTGGTTTTACGTGGTTTACGTGCGGCCAGCATTTAAACCCGGGTTGATCAGGCCCTGATCCACCACGAGGCCTGGTCACGGACTGGGCCGGGGGCGTTGACCCCGAAACCCTTCTCCAGGTATACAAACCCACAACCCCGGCTGGTCAGGTACTGTTTTTAGGTGCTGTCCAGCTCCCTTTGAAGCACTGGGGGTCTGTGTTTTACTATCTTTCCCACCCCTTTCCCCTTTACCCCCCCTTTGACCCAAAAAACTCATTCTCTTCGATTATTTTCCCTTTCCCTCGCCGAAATGAAAAATTGCTGTTGTTCCATTCAGCCCCTGGTGACCCTCTATAGCCCACAATTTTACCCCTTTCCCCCCACTCGTAACCTTCACAAGATAGAAAAACAAACGCTGGGGAAGGCAAGAGGTGGCAGGGGGGGACACTTTAAAATGTTGGAGTGGCTAATAACATTGTGTGGAGGAATATAGAGGGTGTTGTTGGAGGAATACGGGGAGTATCCTGTGCCCGGGGTAAAAAGACACTAATGGGGGAATGCCTCCAGCCCTCAACATCATTAAACTCTTTTCCATTCTGTGGCCCCTGCTCTTAAAGGGAAGGATCGCTGTTTGTAAAGGACTGTTTCGTGGGTTTAGCTGGAGCTAACCCTTTGGGTTAAATTGACCCCCTCGTAGTGTATGACCCTTGTAGTTTAAAAAACCCAGGCTTTCTTTTTAAAGAATTATCGCCAAACTAAAAAATGACTGGATCTCTAAAATTTCCCGTGGTTCAAATCAGCATGTATTTTTATCGTGAGAACTTCCATATAATCATATTTAAAAGAAAACGACTGGGGTTTTTCTGTCCCTCCTATGGCCTTGCTTCCCTGTTAGCTACCTGTTGTGTTTAAATTCAAATTTATTTTTTGTTGCAAGTTGTTGTATAAAAATAAATGAAAAGCCCATATGATGCACAACAAACCATACCGGGGGGTAAAACCCCACCTTATTTGCGAACTTTTGGGGCAAAAAAATTTCGGGTTTTTCCCCAGGATGCGACCAAAACAGTCGCAAAAACCCCCAGGCCCTACTTACTGCTATATTTCTTACTGCTATATACTTCTTATTCTTATTTCTTATAAGAATAAGAAGTGTGTGAAACGTTGGGTATGTTTCCTTACACTTGATATCCCTTCTCGCCTTGCAGTAAGAAGGTACCTGGGTGTTAGTCGACTGGTGTGGGTCGCATCCTGGAGAACAAAATTAAAGGACCACAATGGAAAAGGACTTGAGACAGTCCTCGATGACACACTGACTTCCTTGGGTTACCCTGGGTGGCTAACCACCCGAGTTAAAAAAAAAATCACAACAAATCTTATTCAAATTAATTTTATTTATTTATTTTTATGCTGTACGAAGATAATGTAATTTACATGTAATAAAACATTGTTAAACATAAAAGAAGCCACTAGTATGCATTGCATTTCGGGCTAACTAATTCTAATGCTTGAAGACTACTTAATACTATTAAGTAGGATTTCTTGTTCAGTTAACTACAATCGAATGCACAACAAGAAAAGTAGCTAATGAACAAATGGTACATTATTTCAAACTGAATCAGTTATCTTCAGTTTTGTGGGGTGACTGAACAGAGATGAAGATACAGCAAGTTACTTAATTACAGTAGAAATATAATGGAAAAAGATGATAAATAAATTTTCTCTGGATTAGATTTTGCCACCGAAGTGGCAAATTTATTGTGCACCCCATATCCATCTCGTGGAAGGTACCTCTTCAAGGGGGGCTCCTTGGCGTGGTGAAGAGGCTCTTGGTCTGAGGAATTAGCCCTGTCGGTCTTCTTCCTCAGACCGAACCTAATTACCCCCCATTCTCCCCTCCCCTATCCCATCCTCCCCATCCTCCCCTTTTTCCATTCCTCCTCCTCCTCCTCACCCCTCCCTTTTGCCCTTCCTCTTTTTAGCCTTCGTGATTTCTCCCACAGGCGCGCTAGTTCCTAGGTAGGGGAAAGGACACCGGGGTCCATCCCATTCCGTTGAGGTTTCTTGGCGGTGGCGTAGTTTGCCGTGGAATCTGGATTGCCTAGGGATGTCCCGATCCCTCCCCGGGTTTATCCCGGAGTAGCTTTGGGTGTCTTTTGGGCGACGGGTGTATCTCTGGAAGCCACCTTTCGGTTTTCGGGGGTGGGGGCTGAAGGAGGTATGCTTTGTGGCGGATATCCGGCCCCCCCTCTCTTTTGTCCCCCGAGGTAGCTCGGCAGATGTGAGGTTGCTATCCCGGATTGCTGGTTTACTGGCATGAAGGGTAGGGTATGGCACGGGTTCCATGCTGCATCTGCGCTACTAGCGGTGTCGAGTCCTCTTGGGCGCGGAGGGAGTTTTCCCGCCTTTCATTCCTCCTGGGAACTATTCCTCCCCGCTCCCCCCTTTTTTTATTCTTTTTTTTGTTTTTATTTTCTTTTCTTCTTTCTTTTTTTTTTCTTAAAAACAAAAAGCAAAGGAGTAACCAAAACCATGGCAGCCCTAGTCCATGAAACCACTACCCCCGGGCCCCTTCTTGATACCCCCACCCCATTCTGACCCTCCCTTGTGTTTAGACCACTCTTCGGACACTCCTGATCCCCCTGTACCTTTGCTGGTGCTGTTTCCTCACCCGCTTCAGGTACGGGGCTTCGACTGACTCCTTCGATTTGTCTGAACTCCGCTCTCCTTTGACTATGCTTCCGGCTTCTCCCTCTACGGTACGGCAATTTTCAAATCGCCCACCCATTTCATGCCGGACCAACCCCGGTCCTACTCCTAAACCCCAACGTCAATCTCCTGAGATGCTCCGTCGTTACCTTCCCATTCTACTCCGGAAACGACCGACACGTCAAGCACTCCCTCTCCACGCTCAGTTTCGGACCACACAATGGACTAAATTCTTTACTTTAAGACCAACTTTTTCTTCTGCCTACCTTTCTGACCATAGTATTGCCAAAGCGCTCCTGCGTCATGTTGGCAGAGATATTTCATTTCACGCTCTCAAGAGCGGTACGCGCATCGTCACTGTCCAGAATGCTACCAAGCTCATGATCTTTCTCTCCTTTTGAAATATCGATACTACTCCTATCACTATTGAAAAACATCTTTCTCTCAATTCTTGTAGTGGTACTGTCATTCTGCCCCATACCATAGTCCAACAGAATTTCCAGTCATGTGGCAATGACTTTTTTGAACAGCTGGAACTCCAGGATCTCCCAATCCTCAAAGTAGAAAACTTATGTCCTTCCTGCCCGGGGGCGGAGACGTTACCCTTGCAATGTGGCTCGTTTAAACTTTTGACAGCCGGAGAACTCCCGTCCTCTGTATATGTCGCGGGACATCGGTTACAAGTTCGAAAGGGGGATACCTACACCGCAACAATGTAGAAATTGCTGGCTTTTTGGGTTTCACCCAGCGAAATATTGCAGATCTATGGCCGAATGCCCAGTCTGTGGTGCCGACAACCATTCTAATACATCTTGCGGGTCAACCTCCATCTTGCCTTAATTGTAATGAAGCTCACCCTTCGTACTCCCGCCGTTGCCAGGTCTACTTAAATGAACGTGAAATCCGTTGCCTAAAAGAGGCAGAAAGGTCTCCCTTATGCTATGGCAGTTACTCATCTCCGCCCCCAAAGGGAGACTACCCCGTGTTTCTTATTTCGTGTTTCCAAACTTTCCCCCCATTCTGGGGTCCCATCTTCTGCAGCCTCCTCTGTTGTTAACCCCTCCCATAGCCATTACGGCATCTAATCCTTTTTTGCTGTCCTGGCTCTGACGTCCCGACTACAACTCAGTCTGTTTCACATCTTCGCGCCCTTTCCCTCAAAAAGCCCCAGTATCGACAAGACCTCGTACGACACCTAATACCAATCGCCCCTTACTCAGAAGTCCAAAAAAATCCACATTGCTCAAATTTCTTTGCCCTTCCTCCCTTTTTCCACCTCCACACGTTACCTTTCCAGTCTCTGTACCTAGTTCTTCCCCTCTCTCTGGCTCTATTACAAGTGTGGAGATTCACCCTCCTCCTCGTACTATGCCTTCCACCCCCGTCCCCCCCCAAAGTTTCTCCCTTTCTGTCACCTCCCAGGTTTCTACCTCTTCTGTCCCCCCCCACACTTCATCTCCAGTCCCTTACACTTTTCCCTCCCCCCCCTACTTTGGTACAGTCCATTACTGTCCCAATCTTTTACTCACCCTCCTCCTCCTATCCCCAAATATGGTTTCCCATACATCTTTAAATTTCAGAAACACTTGAAGCCATTTCGGGAATATTTTTCGAGACTAAACCTTCAATGGCACTGATTCACTTCCTGTTCCTTCTCTTCCCCCTCCTCCATCTTCACAACCCCATTCTTCGCAACGCTCCGTTCCTTCCCCTACTTGAACATTTCCAATGCCCACACGTTGATTTTTTTAACCCCTCTAGTCCGTAGGTGCCTTTACCCACAGATTCCTGATATTTTCTTCATCGCCATCATGGCCTATTTACAGTGGAATATCCGCGGCCTCAGGGGTAATCGGGGTGAGCTTCAGATGTTGCTTTCCAGGTTTTCCCCTGTTGGTGCTTGCTTACAAGAACCAAAATTTTACCTGGCTGTTTTCCAACCATCTCAGGCTATAATTTATTGTATCTTCGGATCCTTTCTCAGATGGGACCTTTAATGAAAGTGCCTTCTTTACGCAATGATATTCCGTACTGTCAACTATTTGTCCATACCTCGCTGCATTACACTGCAGCCCGTATCCACTTGAATAAGTGGTTTACAATATGTTCTTTTATCTCTCTCCTTCTCGAGCATTTTCTATCCCAGACTTTGCCTTTCTTGTTTCATCCTTACCACCACCACTTCTGTTACTTGGTGATTTTAATGCCCACCATTTCCTCTGGGGGGGGGCTCATTGTGACTCACGTGGCATTCAGTTGAAGGCTTTTCTTGCCTCTCACCCCCTCCATGTTTAAATACGGGTACTCCCACCCATTTTTATCCTCGTACTCATACTCTCTCTTGCATCGGGTCTATCAGTCTGCTCTTCCTCCACTGCACTAGGGCTTCACCTGGTCTGTTCTACCAGACTTACATGACAGCGATCATTTTCGATCATTCTTACTTCTCCTTCCCATTCACCACCTTCCCGTAGCCCTCGCTGGCAATTTGATCGGGCAAATTGGGATCTTTACTCCACCTCACTGCTTTTAGTGAGGTTCCTTCTTCATCCTCCATTGATGAGCTCCTAAAACTCTTCTCGACATCAGTTTATACCGCAGCTTCTCATTCTATAAACCCCCAAAACCCCAGGCAGGCATTCTCAGAAGTGGTGCCTTGGTGGTCTCCTGCTTGTGCTCGTGCAGTCCGTTTGAAACGTGCTGCATGGGGCAGGTACCGGTACAAAAAAACGCTGAGAGACTTGTTGATTTTAAGGCAGGGAAACGTGCGATCGCTCGCCGTGTCATCCCTGAAGCTAAAGCACTTGTTGGCGAGACTATGTTTCCACCATCACCTCTGCTTCTTCTATGAGTGCAGTCTGGAAAAAAGTGAGGAAATTGAGTGGTAAATACTCTCCTGACCCGGCTCCTGTTCTACGGGTCACTGGTGTTGATATAGCAAACCCTCTCGACGTTGCCATTGAACTTGGCACACATCTGGTCCGTATTTCCGAGGGCTCCATCTATGCCCCTCGTTTCTTTCCTCAAAGTCTGCCAGAGAGTTGTACCCTTGGGCTTTTCTTCTCTCGGAGAAGAACAGTATAATGTGCCTTTTACACTTCAAGAACTGGGGGCAACGCTCTCAGCTTGCCGATATCGGCAGCTGGGCCTGATGACATTCATATTCGTATGTTACAAAAATTTTTCATCGGTCAGCCCTTGTAGTCCTCTTACACCTCTTCAATCTTATTTGGGCACAAGGAGTTCTTCCCAGCTGGGAAATCTGCCATTGTTCCCCTTTCCGCAAACCGGGTACTACAGGACATGATGCCTCCCACTATCGCCCCATCGCTCTTACAAGTGCAGTTTGCAAAGTGATGGAACGCCTCGTAAATCGACGTTTAATGTGGTATTTAGAGACTCACAACAGTCTCTCCGCTAGTCAATATGGCTTTCGTAAGGTCGTTCTACCATAGACCCCTTACTACGCTTGGATACGTATGTTCGTAATGCCTTTGCGAATAATCACTCAGTTATTGCCATATTTTTTTTACCTTGAGAAGGCATATGACACAACTTGGAGGTATAATATTTTGGCCAGGCCCATTCCTTAGGCCTCCGAGGCAATTACCATCCTTCCTTAAGAACTTTTTAACTGACAGACATTTCCGTGTTCGAGTCAATAATGTTTTTTTCCCCGGACTTCGTCCAAGCTGAAGGTGTCCCCCAGGGATGTGTTCTAAGCACAACACTTTTTCTCCTTGCTATAAATGATTTGGCCTCTGTTCTTCCACCCAATATTTGGTCATCACTCTATGTTGATGACTTCGCTATTGCTTGTGAAAGGCGCTTTACTGTCACCTTATTGCAGTTTCTCTCCAGCATGCGGTCGACCGTGTTTCCACTTGGGCCACCACACATGGGTTTTTAAATTTTTCAAATACCAAAACTCACCAAATTACTTTCACTAGACGCTCTGTTATCTCCGATCATCCTTTGTATCTCTATGGCTCCCGTTTTCCCGAACGTGATACAGTCAGGTTTCTAGGCCTTCTCTTTGACCCTCGGTTAACCTGGAAACCTCACATTACCTCTCTGAAGGCAACTTGTCACAGCCGGCTAAACCTTCTTAAAACCCTTGCTCATCTTTCCTGGGGAGCTGATCGTCGAACTCTGCTTCGCCTACATTCAGCCCTCGTTTTATCGAAACTCGATTTTGGTGACCAGATTTATTCCGCGGCCTCTCCTGCTACTCTCTCTAGCCTTAACTCTATCCATCACCAAGGCTTACGTTTGTTTCCTTGGTGCTTTTCGCTCTTTCCCCTGTTGAGAGCCTCTATACAGAAGCAAATGTTCCATCCTTGTCTGATCGCCGTGATGCCCATTGCCTTCGTTACTATGTACGCTCTCACGATCTACACAATCCTTCCATTTATAGAATGGTCACCGATATTAGTAGACTTCTTTATTCGTTCGCCGCCCCTGTTTGCTCCGTCCCTTTTCTCTTCGCCTACTTTCCTCTTGTCTTCCCTTCAGTTACCCCTTTATATGTTCATGTAGCATCTCACTTTTCCCTACCCCCCCCGGGAAGTTCCAGCTGTTCGGGTCTGTTCTTTCTCACTCCCTTGCTCGAAAGCTCAACTGCCCACGGGGCTTCCCGCTCTCTTTTTCTTGATCACTTTTCCCCTCTCATTCTCATGCCACCGCTGTGTACACAGATGGCTCTAAGTCTTCAGACGGCGTCGGATTCGCAGCAGTGTTTCCGGACAGCGTCGTACGAGGGCATTTACTATCTTCAGCTAGCATTTTTACTGCTGAACTGTATGCCATTCTTGCAGCACTTATTCGTATCGCATCTATGCCTGTGGTTTATCATTTGTAGTAGTCTCAGACTCCCCTTTGTGCTCTACAGGCTATACGAAAAATTTTATACATTCATCCCCTAGTTCTCCGTATCCAACTTTGGCTACGCCGTATCTCTACCAACATAAAGATATTGTTTTTTGTTGGGTCCCTGGTCATGTCGACGTACAGGGCAATGAACAGGCAGACATGCTGCGCGGTCAGCAGTATATGACCTACCAATTTTCCCATCGAGGTGTTCCATTTCTGGACTATTTTGCTGCAATAGTACCCACCTTCGCACCCGTTGGCAACAACGTTGGTCAACTCTGCTCGGTAACAAACTTTATTCTATTAAACCGAGCATAGGTTACTGGCCGTCTTCTTGCATCCCGTGCCCAGGTTGGGAGACCACTCTCTCCCGCCTTCGCATTGGCCAACACTCGTCTTACTCATGGGTATCTCATGGAGAGGCCCCCCTGTTCCTCTCTGTGAGCAGTGTCAAGTTCCAGTATCGATTAGCCACATTCTGTTAGACTGCCCTCTCTATCAGCGAGCACGCAGAATTTACCTCCAACGTCGTCTTCGTTCTCCTACTCTCTCTTTACCTTCCCCTTTTTGCTGATGGACCCTCCTTTAATCCTGACTCTCTCATTGACTTCTTGACAACGACTGATTTACTCCACAAACTCTGATGATACTTTTTGCACTCCCCTCAGCCCTTTCTGGTTCAGTCTCTTGCTGCCCTTTACCCTTTCACCATCCACTGCCCCGCTGTTATCCGTAACCTGTTGCTCATCCATCTCCCTTTTGCCACCTGATGCCCTCGCTTCCTTCCTGCCCTGCAGCGCTGTATAGTCCTTGTGGCTTAGCGCTTCTTTTTGATTATAATAATAATAATCGTGGAAGGTAGCGCAGGAGCATGTGGATACACAAAAGGCCTGGGAGCTAGGCCCCAAAAGGGTTAACAGGTGTACATATGTTTTTTTTATCTATATATCTGCAGTTCACTTATCTGTTACAAAAAAAAAAATGGAAATTTGCTTAGTATATCTGATATCTTATTTTCATTAATAAGATATCTTGACATGTCACATAGGTTATTATACTGTCTCTGTATTCCTCAATAAGTGGACAATTAAGCACATAGTGTTCAAGACAGTGACCATATGCCTGATCACATAATTTGCATTTAGTTTGATCATCATCTGTGTGTCAGGGAGCTGGAGGAAGACGGGAAGAAGAACAGGGATCGCATGTTTTTTTCTTTATAGGTCCACATAGCCTGGTTGACCTTGCACTTCAACTGACTTTTTTGTAATACGTGACTGTTCAAGGATCCCAAGGAAACTAGTCACTGACGTTTTGGGCTATCCTTAGTAGTTTACATTGTGAATGATCATTGTACTTAGGTTTACCCGTACCGAAATGACTACACATAAATGTATATGCTCCTATGTATGATAATTTATGTAACTATACCTATACCTGAATAAACTTAATTATTCCGGCATGTGGTTTTTTCCTTAAATATATAATTTCCAGACCCTTCGAATGGTTCATCTTGTTCACCATCTTCGCCAACTGCGTAGCGTTAGCAGTCTACACACCCTACCCAAACTCAGACTCCAATGCCACAAATGCACAATTAGTAAGTATACTTAAGTTGATTTAGGACATCCAATGAATTGGGGAAGGGAGGTACCGAAGCCATAGGGGCCATTGGAAATGGAAACTAAGTCACTATGGCCTTTCTTTTTTTTTTTTTGGGGGGGGGAGGGGTCTATCCTAGGTGATTTACATATTATTATATAAGACAATTATGATAGTCTAAAAATTGAATAGTTGTAGCCAAGTAACCCCTCAAGAGAGATTTCTTGATGCTAGTGAGGGGACTTTTGATCCAAGGGCTTCTTGGACTTACAAGGACCCCCGATGGAAATAAATCACTAATTTTAGGCAATTTACGCGCATGTTACTGTGTTTGATAATTTTACTTATATATACCTGTACCTAAATAACCTTAACTGCATCAGCTCCCTGAATCCAGTTAGGTTAGGTTCCATTTCCCTAGGCGTTATATAACTCACACGGAATTAGCTCTACCCCCATGAATGTAATCGTAGTAAGTACCTAAATAAACTTAAATACCTACAGCACATGGGAAATGGAAGTCAGTCAGAATTAGTGCAAGTTAAGGTGAAGACAAGTGAAATAACTTATCAAAATCCCCTCGTCAACATCAAAGAACCTCTGAGGGGACAGCGAGTTGGAGATACCATCTCCTTTCCTCGGATCAAACCAAATTAACCCCATTCCCAGTGCTTTGATCATTGCAGATTTAGTATTTCCCTTTGAATATGAAAACAATCATCATTTATTTTTCGTACAGCAGTTTAACCTTTAAAGTGTTTGTATATTTAACATTTTTTTAGTTGTGAAAAATTAACTTTAAAAAAAACTAGGATGTCATTAAATATTTATGACGGGTGTGTGTGATAATTGTATTACCCCAAAGTTTGGGAAAGTTGATCCCCGTTTTTATGATAGTAATAGTGTTAAATCTTAGGTTCAGTGGCACGATAAAAATGATGGGGAGTAGTTAAAAAAAACCTTCTAACCTAACCTAAACCCAAATTATGCCTACTCAATATTACCCCAACTTTACCCGCATCCTACCCAATTACCCAACCTAGCAACCAGGATCCCTACCTAATTAACCAGCCCCCATACTTAAACCCCCAACCCCAAAACCCAATCGTTCCATACCTGCCCATCCAGCATCTGTCCCACCTTTAAACCCCCAGCTCCATCCTACCCTTAAATAACCAACCAAACCACCATCCATACCTAAAACCTACTTAACCCGATCCCTACCTAACCTTATGCATCCATACCTAATTAACCTAACCGGGAAACCCTGCCTAGCTTGACTTAACTAGCATCCATACCCAAAAAACCGCATCCATACCTAACCTAACCCAAAAAACCCAACCTAACCCGCATCCATACCTAACCTTACCTAACCTAACCGATCCCTACCTACCCCCAAAAATAACCCGCATCCATACCCAACTTAACCTAAAACCAGCATCCTACCTAACTTTAACCTAACCAGCATCCCTGCCTAGCTTAATCTATATGGATCCCATATAACCTCCAGCATCCATGCCTAGCTTAAACCAACCTGCATCCATACCTAAAACCCAACCCCGCATCCAGCCTAGTTTTAACTAAAACCTGCATTCACACCAAATTAACCCGCATCTGTACCTAACTTAACCTAACCATCATCCCTACCTAAATTAACCCAAACAAAAATCCATACCTAAACCCAAACCCGCATCAGTACCCAACCCAACCGCTAGTCCTAACCAACCAGCTAGTGCCTAACCTAACCCGCTCAGTACCCAACCTAACCCGCTCTGTACCCGACTTAACCTAAACCCGCATTTTTCCTAACCCAAAACCCGCAGCCCCACCTAACCTAACATAACCAGCATCCATACTTAAACCAAAATCTGTACCTAACCTGACCAGTATCCCTAACCAAAACCCAAATTTTTCCATACCTAAATTAACCGCATCTTACCTAATTAAAACCCAACCAGATCCCTACCCAATTAAATAGCAGCCTACCCAACTTAACCCGCAAACCTACTAACCGCATCCCGTCCCAGCGAAAAGAATCCCACATCAGTACCAAATTAAA
>NW_026468378.1:0-13055 GCF_026875155.1 Cherax quadricarinatus | reverse complement strand
AAAACAAAAGTTGGGGAAAAAGTTGTATCAAGCAAGTCCATGGTTGACAGGAATATAATTGAATCTTGTTTCATAAAAAGCATTTTGACAATAATATGAAATTTTCTTTGGTTTATATAAATTAGATCCATTTATAATTAATAGAATTTGGAAGAATTTAATACATTGGACAAATTATAAATTTAAAATTCTTAATTCTTGGGTAGAATAGTTTGTTGGTGGGTTGTGTGAAGGACTTGTCTAGTTGGGCCAGCGGGCCTGCTGCAGTGTTCCCTTTCTTATTAGTCGCGGGTCAGGTGTTGCTTTGTTGTGGGATGTGATAGTGATTTTGTGGGCTAGACCCTTCATATGCATTCCTTTTGATTCCTTTGATTACTTTCATTGTTCCTTGATAATGTGGAGTTCACGAAAGCGCTTGGAATTTCTTTATTCTTTCACAGTGGTTGTTTTGCATATCTGAAATCACCTGTTCACTGTGATCTTTTTGCATATTATATATATATATATATATATATATATATATAATTTATATATTATATATATATATATATATATATTACGTGTGTTTGCAGAGGTGCCACCTCTGCAACCTCTTGAACTGTGTTTGAACGTGCTGGGGACCCTCATCTCAGAGAAAAAATAAACTTACCTCAGGGAAAACTATAAATTTTCCCTGCAGCTGTTTGAATGTTGTCTTCTCTACCACCCCCCTATATTTTTATTCAAAGTAGACTTTATTTAAGGACAAAATACACACACACCACACCACACACCACACACACACAACCACGCCCCAGTTCCTCGCAAGCGACTAGTCCAGAAACTAGAGGATCGGGCCCGGTATAACAGGAGGGGCACTGCAATGGATCAGAGAATATCTGACAGGGAGGCAACAACGAGTCATGGTACGGGATGAGGTATCACAGTGGGCACTTGTGATACCTCATCCGACCCCTGCGGGGCCCCACGGGGGTCGGTCCTAGACCAGTGCTATTTCTGGTATATGTGAACGACATGCTGGAAAGGATAGACTCAGAGGTGTCCCTGTTCGCAAATGATGTGAAGTTAATGAGGAGAATTAAATCAGATGAGGACCAGGCAGGACTTCAAAGAGACCTGGACAGGCTGGACACGTGGGCCCCGCAACTGGCTCCTTAATTCAAAACCCTGCCAAATGCAAGGTCATGAAAATCGGAGAAGGGCAAAGAAGACCCCAGACAGAGTATAGGGCTAATGGCCAATGACTGCAAACCTCGCTAAGGAGAAAGATCTTGGGGTGACCCTAATACCGAGCATGTCTCCGGAGGCACACATCAATCAGATAACTGCTGCAGCATACGGGCGCCTGGCAAACCTGAGAATAGTGTTCCGATACCTTAGTAAGGAATCGTTCAAGACACTGTACATGTGTACATCAGGCCCATGCAGCACCATTTTGGAAACCCACCCCTGTCAAACAGTTCAAGAAATTAAGAAATGCAAAGGTTTGCAACAAGGCTAGTTCCGGACTCAGGGTATGTCCTACGAAAGACAGGCTGAGGGAAATCGACTACGCCCATTGGAGGACAGGTGGGTCAGGGGAGACATGATAACGACATACAAATACTGCATGGAATAGATAAGGCAGACAGAGACAGGTTGTTCCAGAAAGGGGACACAAACAAGGAGTCACAATTGGAAGCTGAAAAACTCAGACGAGTCAGAGGGATGTTAGGAAGTATTTCTTCAATCATAGAATCGTCAGGAAGTGGAATAGCCTAACAAGTGATGTAGTGGAGGCAGGGACCATACATGGCTTTAAGACGAGGTATGACGAAGCTCTGGAAGCAGAGAGAGGACCTAGTAGCGATCAATGAAGAAGCGGGGCCAGGAGCTGAGTCTCTACTCCTGCAACCACAATTAGGTTAGTACACACACACACACACACAACACACACACATTATATATATATATATATATATATATATATATATATATATATATATATATAATGTCGTGCCGAATAGGCAGAACTTGCTATCTTGGCTTAAATAGCACGCTCACTCTTGCCATATAGGACAAGCGAAAATTTGTGTATGCATAATTTCGCCAAAATCATTCTGAACCTAAACGAAAATAATATATTTCACTGTGTTTGTTTAGTATTAAATTACTGTCAACAATCTAAAATATATTTAGTTGGGTTAGGCTAAATAAATTGTTCTTGTTATAATAAGGTTAGGTAAGTTTTCTAAGATCTTTTTGTAGCAAAATTAAATTTTTTAATTAAATTAAAAAAAAAAAAATATTTTAAATATAAATAAAAATTTTAAAAAAGGACTTAATTTTTAAAAGCGGGTTCCTTTCCCCTAAACTGCCAGTTTTCCGAAAGGGGCGGGGGGGCCCCAAATAATATATAAAAAAAATTTATTAAAAAAGAAAGGGGTATAAATTAATTTTTAAAATTTTAATATGGTAAAAGGGGAAAAATTCGGGAAAATTCCCAAAAGCCAAAAGGGAAACTTTCCCCCCGGGTTTTTTCCCTTCTTTTTTTAACTTCCAAAAAACCCCCAATTCTTTTGGGGGTTCCCTCAAGGGGTGAAGCTGACCCATGCCCATACCCTTTTTTCATGGGGAAAACCAACCAGAAGAAAAGGCCGATTTCAAATTGGGTTTTGGAAAGGGCCTTTTAAGGAAAAGAAGACCCCTTTTTGGGCCCCCAATTCCGGGAAAAGGTTTTCCCCATTTTTTTCCCCCTTTCCAAGGGTTTTCCCCAAGCAAACCAAAATTCTTTTTTTTGGGAAAAAAATTCCTCACCAAAGTTTTACTCCCCATCCTCCACTTCCTTTTTTTGGGAAAGTGGGTTCAACCAAAGGCCAAAAAACAGTTCAAAAAAATTGGGTACCGGGATGAGGATTTGGAGGAAGGAAAAAGAAGTCCCTTGAGGGGACCTACAAGGGGGTTAAAAACACAAGGAACTACTCTTTTCAACCCCAAATGGAAATACCCCCCAACCGAAAACCCAAAGGAAATAACTTTCCCTGAGGGAAAACCCCACAAAGGGGTTCACAACCCTCCCAGTTTTTTTTGGGAAAGAAGGGTGGCAAACCCAACGAAAGGTTTTCCTCCGCTTTGGGGCCTTTTTTTTAGAAGGGAAGAAAAAAAGCCAACCTTAAAGGGCCCTGGGGGGCCCGACCCCAAAGGTTTTTTTTTTTTTTTTTTTTTTTTTAAAATTTTTTTCGAAAGGGTTTTTTTTTTTTTTTAAAAAAAATTTTTTTTCCCTTTTTGTTTTTTTTTTCCCGTTTTTTAAGTTTTTTTCCAAAGGTTTTTTTTCCTGTTTTTTTTTTGGTTTTTTCTTGGTTTTTTTAAAAAATTTTTTTTTTTTTACTAAAGAAACGATTTGGGTGGGACCCCCTTTTACGTTTCCCTTTCCATAGACCACTCCCCCCAAGGGAAAAACTTTAAACGGGTTCCCCACGGGGAAAAACCCGATCAGGAAAAAAACGCCAACACAATGCCTCCAACCCCTCAGGAAAGGACAAAGCTCGCTCCTGGCAGTGAAGGCACCACACTCAGGAGTTTTTCCTTTAGCTGTTTCCAATTCCTCCCTGGGCACCGCCCTAGACCCACAGGCCTTTTCGGACTGGTGTTACTTTTCCCCGCCTAGCCCCCCCCCTCCTAAACCGAACATAGGTGTTTTTGCGGCAGGGCGACAGTATTCAATTGGGGAACTTCAGGGTTTCCGTGTGCACACGCAAAAAGGGAAGTATGCCGGGCATGAGGAATTTCCAATGACATCATAAAAGATGCCTGCCACAGCCCGTTCCCCGCTCAAGGGGAACCCCAAGTGTGAGGCGGACGGAAACCCAAAAAGCCCCCCTGATGGAGCCACTTGCTACTTGGAAGGATGGAAAGCAGTTTGCCTGGGATTTAAAAAAATTGTGCCCCCACTTTGGAAAAAACCCAACCAAAGTTTTTTTTACTCCAAAGGGAAAGGGGGGTTGGAGCTCCCCAGCCAAAAGGGAGACCCTGAGACCCGAAATACCCAATCCCTTTCCCCCCTTGTTATAACTTCACCCCAAAATAGGGTCGGAGACCCTTGGAGCATGGAAAAGTGTGCTTAAAGTTCCTAATAGAGCTGGGGTTAAAAGTTTTTTTCAAAAAAAACCAAGGAAAAACAAGGCGACCATTTTCCCCCTTTTTCAGAGACTCAGGGGTTGCGACCCAAAGGGGAAATGCCGCATCATTTTGGGCCCCGGGGCCCCACCCCGGGGAGCGGGACGAAGTATTCGAGATGTACTCTGATTTGCCTATGTTTTTTTTATTTTTTTTCGTATTTTTGTGAATGTTTGTCAATGTTTTTTGTTTTTAAAATAAAATATTATAAAATTTTGGGGGTGGTAGGAAAAAATTTCTAAAAACACCTTCGGGGAGAACCGGGGTTTTTTTCCCTGAAGCAATTTTTTCCCTTTTCTTGAGGTTGAGGGTCCCTTAAACATTTAGAGGGGGTTTAACATAAAATTTTTAAAATATATAAATATATATTATATATATAAATAAAATTTTAATATATATAATGCGCCTTTTACTCTTGTATAAAGGTGCAAAGGGGGATAAAAGGAAGTGTAAGAATTATTGGGGTATAAGACTGTTGGGGATAACTGGAAAGGGAAAAGGGCATTTTTTAAACCGGAAAAAATTTTAGAAAGATAAAATGCGGGAAGCGGATAAACAAGGAGGCTTTCCAAAGGGTGGGGGATGTCTAGAAAAAGTTTTTTTTATAAGCATTAAGTGGCCCGTAGAAAATTTTTAAAGAGAGAAGTTGCAAAGGTTGGTTGACAAATTTGGGAGTGTATAAAAAGGGAAAGGGAAAATAAAAAGGGAAACAAAAAAAAAAGAGCAAGAAAAGGGGGGAAAAAAGGAAAAATTTTAAGAAAATGAAAGACTGAATACCCAAAATTGGAGGGGGGAATATGGTTTAAAGTAAAATGTTTTCAGATTTTTGGGGGAGTCTACTTTTCCCCCCAGACTGTTTATAAAAAGAAGAGGTAAACCCATAAAATTGACGAGGAATAAAAAGTGAGTGGTCATTTTCCGGGGCGTGAATTGGTGAATATTATGCAGGAATTAGTATTTTTGGGGTTTAGAAGGCAGGGGGGGTTACAAAAAGCTTTATTTTGTGGATGGAAAGGGTTGTTGAAGTGTTAAAGACGCCCTAAAGAAAAAAAATAGGATGGGTTTTTGGGAGGGGGGTTTTTAAAAAAGAAAGGGGGGAAAAAGGGAAGGGGGTAGGGGTCATCCTAAAAGCTGTTTGAGCGGGGGGGCCCTACCTACCGGGAAAGTCTACCTGGGGGGCATTCCGGCTATCAACCCCCCCGGGCCCCCCCGGTTTCCCCGGACCGGGCCCCCCCCGGGGGGATCAGGGTTTGGATAAAAACGGGGTTACTGCGGGCCGCACGCAATCCAACGTACAAAACCACACCCCGGCTGACCCGGGAAACCGCCCTTTTGGGAATCGGTCCACTTCCCTCTTGAAGACAACCAGGGGTTTTTCCCCGTAATCCCCCCTTATTGCTGGTGGGAGGCTTTGGGAACATCTTGGGCCCCCGGACACTTATTGGGGTTTTTTTTTAGTGGACCCTGGCGCCCCTACTTTTCACTGAGGGTATGTTTTCATCGCCTGCCAAGTCTTTTTCTTTCGTATGGAGTGATTGCTGTGGCATGTTGGGGGCCAGTCCCTCCCAGAATCCCTTTCCCGGTTTTAGATTTTGATTTTATCCTCTCTCGCCTGCCCTCCGTGGGTCAGGTCAAGTGCTTCCAGGCGGCCCCCCAGTAGTTAAGGTGTTTGATTTGGGAAAATACTTGCGTTTAAAAGGGCCTGGGACATTCTCTAGCTCCTGCAATTTCACCTGCCTTGAAAAGGGGGTGTTAATGTACAGCAGGGATTCCCCGCCTAGAAAAAAATAAGTATTTTAAAAAAGGTCATCAAAGGCTAAGCCCTTTTATGTTTTTGAATGTTCTCATTATCCCCCTATCAGTTTTTTTAGCAGATGGGATAGTGGAAATTTTTGTGGGCCCTTTAAGGTGAGGTTTTCGGCATTACCCCCCCCGGTCCTTCACATTAACTTTTCCCCTCTATTGTGTGGGTTGGAGTTTGTAGTATACTCATTTTGTTATTATTTCCCCCAGTTTTTCCCTAACGGGGGGGAGTTGGAAAATTTGGTTTTATTGACCCCTTTTTGTTTTTCCCGTTGCCCTTGGAAAAATTGGGTTTTTATCTTTTTGGAGCTTTGTGTGTCCTAAAAAGGATGACACTCTTTATGCAGGGTCCCCGTAAAGTCTGCAAAAAAATGTGCAGGGCTGTGGGGTTTAAAATCTTGTCTATGTTGAAATGAGAATTTAAGGGCAAGGGTAGATGCCCAGTTCTGTGCCCTTTGGGACAGAGCTCTTCCCCTATGCCCGAAACTGATTTTAACTCTGTTTACCAATACTCTTTTGTTTTCGATTGGTTAGAAAGTTAAAAAATCCTTCCCCCACTTTGCCGGTTATCCCCTTTTCACGGGATTTTTTGTGCCATTACACCATGGTCGCCCCTTGCAAAGCTTTTGCAAAGTCTGTGTAACTACATCCGCATTCTGTTTTTTTTTCCGTCTTTCCCGGGCCATATCTTTAGTGGTCAAGCAGTTTCAAAAGGGGAAAGGGGCGAACCCCCTCTGAAACCATGGTTTCCCTGGTTGTGGCAATTTTTTTGGGGGTCCCCCGGTGGTTTGCTATCCTCTTTTAGAACTCTTTTAAAAAATTTTTATGATGTGAGACGTTAAAAACTATTGGTCTATAGTTTTTTAGCTACTGCTTTGCTTCCACCTTTATGGAGGGGGGGCTTATCCCGTTGTTTTTAGTGCTGTGGGTTGCCTGGGTCTAAACTTTCCCTTTTCCTAGCTTTCATAGGGGCCCCTGAAGGGGTTTCTTGCGTTTTTAATGAAAAACCGAGTTTCCCCGAGTCCGGGGGTTGGGGCTGAGTGCATTTGGGGAAAGCCGTCGATGGCTTTCTCAAAGTCTAGGGGAGTTAAAGGGAAAGTCAAAAAAACTGGCCCAAATTGGCAGGGGGTTTTTAGGGGGTTTTTCATGAAAAAAATTTTTTGGATCGTCTATCTTTTAAAATGGGTTGTGGCTCGCTGAACCTGAGTCATACTGCCCCCTTTTGTATCTTTGCTCATTTTTTGTTGTCGTCCCGTGTAGGAACCATCTTTCTTTAGCAGGGGGCCCCATTCCCAGGAAATGGTTTTTTTAGTTTTTTTTTGGGATATAAAAAGGGAAAAATTTTTGGGTTTCTTTTTAAAATTTTATTAAAACGCTTTTAAATCCACTTGTCTCTCCTGGATCCGTTTGAGTCCCTTTTAAATTTAAACTCATAATTTTTTCCCCTTCCCTGGTTTTTCACTTCCCCCGTGTAAACGATAAACTGGGCATTCTTTAGGAGCTCAATGATTTTTTTTCGTCCCCTTTCCTGGGGGGGGGAAGGGGAGTTTTCTCTCTCCAGTTTACTTTTTTTCTTTTGTCTTATAGGAATTTTACCTTGACCCTTACTTCAGTACCCAAAAGGGGTGAAACTTTTTTTGGGGAAATTAGGTTTTGTAAAGCGAAAAGGGGGTTTGAAATCCAGCAAGCGTGTATGAGCGCGTTAACAGGAATGGAGGCAAAAAGGCTTTTATGAATTTAAAGTGTGTTGGGAATGGGGAACAAATAACCATTTATAAGGGGTTCGGGGGAAACCGGGTAGCCCGGACTAGAGTCCTGGAAAGGGGGAATATACAGTGATCCCCTCTGAAAAAAGGGTGGGATATTTGCAGTTTTGACTGTAAAACGGCCCCCCCTGGCAAAAAGTGATGGGGGTGAGTGATGGTGAAAAAGGTTTTTTTCTTTTTAGGGGCACCTTACATCGTTTTTATTAAAAATTTTATAAAAAAATATATATATATATATTTATATATATATAATAATATATATATATTATATATTTTATGTATATATATAGAAATTTAAAATTTAATTTCCCCTTTTTTTTAAAGGGGAATTATTCTTGGGCAAAGGGCTGTGCAGGCTACAAGGGCCTTAATGACCCTCGTGTGGGGGTTAGGTTTTTTAAATTTCTGTTAAAAAAAAAAACCTTTTTTTAAATTAAAAAATGTGTGCATTTTAAAATAATTTAAAAAAGAATATAATTGTTTTGCAGAAAAAAATATTCAAAATTTGTAATAAGGGGTAACAATTTCAAAACAAAAATTTAAAACGGTTTAAAGGGCAGTGTTAGATTATTTAAAAAGGGCATTACATTTTAAAAATAATGATAAAAAAAATTTATAATTTTAATAAAAAATTTTTAAAAATTAAAAAATTTTTATTAAAATAATATTAAAGTTTAGTTTACAAGGTCTCTCTCTCTCGTGTAACACCAGCCAAATATACGAAGCGCAAAGGAATGTTTCTGAAAAAAAATCACCATTTTCCTTTTTTTGCCCCACTTTTTAAAGTTAATTAAACTAAAATGATATCCTCGTTCTTTGAATTATAAATTTTTGGGTTTTGCCCCTGTTCCACCTGCTTTCCTTTACTATCTTTTTACCTCATCTGCGTGGGGGTAGACAAAGAAATAGCTTGCTAGAAAAGTTTCAGTTTTTTTTCCCAAAAGATATCCCCCGATAGAGGGGCGTAAAGGGCTTTTCGCCTCGGATTCCCTGTTTATTTTTTTTTATTTACAGGGAACTAGGGTTTTGGATATGAGTTTTTCGTTCTTGAAATTTTTTTTACAATTGGGTTATATAAAGGATAACAGCTGTTATCCTTCCACAGCTGATTACAAGGGGAGTGGAATAAAAATAGCTTTTTTATTATAGCTTTTTTCATAAGGGAATTTAAAACGTTGTGGGATATAGGAAAAAAAGGTTAATTTTGGGAAATAGAGGGGGGGCCCCAAACTTTAAAAGAGTGAATCGAAAATTTATATGTTTTAAACGGGGAATCATTTGAGGAATGAAAGAGCGTTGGGCGAGATTTGGGGGCAAAAATTTTAATCTGTTGATGACTGTCCATTGTTCGGTTTTAAAAGCTGTCTTTTTTTTCTTTTAGGAGAAGCTGTCCACGGGGTTATGTAGGGGACCCCCGAGAAAATTTTTAGTGTACAAACAATCAAGTTCCCAACATCTTTCAACTGGAAAGTTTCTATTGAAATTACGGTCCAACTTGGTCGAGTCTGACGAGGACTTGTAAGGTTCTCTGTCTCTTCCACAAATCGGCGTCAACATGAGGAATGTATGCTCAGGGTGTGATAATACTTTTGTTCGTGTTGCTCCTCCACACGCACACTTTTGCAGCCTCTGCTGCTGATCAAGTATTAGATGCCCCTTAGCAGGGCAAGTTTCTCGGCTGCTTTGCTTGCAAGATTCATAGCTTAATTTCTCGTATTCATTCCAGAGTCAGATTACACTGACGTGAATCAACTTTATCACTAGCTGCTAAGACACTTGTATACATTCTTACATCAAAACTCAGCTAGAAACAAGTAACAATACCACCACCTCTCGAGGCTTGTGTAATATAAGTATTTACATACAACTGGTTAAAGAGGGGAGGAGAGCAAAAGAGACAGACAGACAGACAGACAGACAGACAGCAGAGGAAGGGATTCACCATTGATTATAATTAATAAGATTAAGTACTATATTCTTTAAATATCAGCTAAGCCCCTGTGGGTCTTTTGTATAATTTCAGGGGGTAGAAAAAGGGTATGGAAGCACAAATTTATATAAATATAAGAAAACAACTTTAATTGAGAACTGAAATTATTATGATTGCATAATATTTAATATTATGAGAAGTGGTAAGAAGCAAGGAAACAAAACTGACTCATTTAAGAATGCAAAATTTTTGACAATTTGTTGTCAACAGCCCGGAAATTAAAAACTACATAATAGGCAATTAAACACTGGTGAATAAAATTTGGGATGCAAAGCATTCCAAATGATTTTATTCAGTACATGCACAAAGGTTATTAATAATTTTAAATTTATGTTACACGGCATTGAATACATTATTTTAATGTACTTTAATACATATACACAAAAATGCAAGTTAAACCCGTCTCACTAAGAAAATAGCTACAATCGGTGGTATGTAGGTACCAATTTTTAATTTTTAAAAATGAATTAGTTATCTAACGCCCCCTTCAAGGCTGGCGACATTGCAGACCCGGAAATAGTGTACAAGAACTTTCACGGCACACATTAGTGCGATAAGACACCTAAACTACTGGGAACGGTTGAAGGGTTTTTGATCTGTATTCCTTCGAACGCAGGCGAGAGAGATACATGATAATATACACTTGGAAGGTCTTGGAGGGATTGGTACCAAACCTGCACACGAAAATCAATACATATGAAAGCAAAAGACTCAGCAGGAGATGCAAAAATTCCCCCCATGAAAAGCAGGGGCGCCACGAGTACACTGAGAGACAACACAATAAGTGACCGGGGCCCAAGACTGTTCAATTTTCCTCCCAGCATACTTAAGGAGGATTACCAATAGGCCCCTGGCTGTCTTAAGAAGGCACTGGACAGGCACCTAAAGTCATTACCCGACCCAAACCGGGCGTGTTCGTACGTCAGCTTGCGTGCGGCCAGCAATAACAGCCCGGTTGATCAGACCCTGATCCACCATGAGGCTGGTCTCAGACCGGGCCGGGGGGGCGTTTAACCCCTGAAACCCTCTCCAGGTAAACTCCAGGTAATCTTGTAAACCCATCAAAGTCATATAAGTCTGCTGGCCCTTCACCTAATATGCCTTAAAATCTCAAAAAATAAAATAAACATGTAGCTAGAAACCCAAACAAACATCACCATCTATTTTAAAATTAATGTATCAGTAACACTTTTTACACCTTTAAAATATGGCTTAAATTGAGGTCTGCTAGTGCAGGCATCCGAAACACATCTGCCCACAAATATTAAGACTACATGCATGCGACAATGAACATTCCACCATCCGCCAAACTATTATAATTGGCGAAAAAACATAGAAAACGCCAGAGATAAAACAACCACTTATAGTTAATGAAAATTCCTTCTTGTTATATTTCTAGAATGCCCGCGTACGTGATATGCATTGCAGTGCTACCTGCAAGATTCGACTTAAAAAAGTCAAAATTACAGTTCATTACAAAAGTTTAGCATAAAAAATTTAGATTATTTTATGTTTATTTACGTTCCAGATTTGTATGTAAAAAGTTTACAGGAAAAATGTTTTTTAATTAGTTTTAAATACATTCATAATATTAAAAACGTGATAGTTTTAAGAGTTTTACCCACGGCTAGTTAAAATATCATTTCAGAGACATCTCAAGTACTCTTCAATGCAACCGTAACAGACATCGTTTGGCACAGCCAGAACAGCGCAATTGACAATAAGTAATGTCTTGGGGGAGTAGGATTCCTTCCTTGTTTAGGTGATTTACTTTGGGTTAGGGTTTCCCAAATTAGGTAAAGTACTTACTAGGCATTTACTAGAAAGGGATAAAAGAACTTCCCATTGTGGTAAAACTGGGAAAATAAAACCCAAAGTTTATGGGTTCGTATTTTTTTCAGGTCATGATATAGTACCTCTTCACAGGGACACCCAAAAACAGTTAATTTAAAAGCTTTTATGTAGCATTATTTTCCCAAGAGTTAACGTTACACAGGCCATTTTTTAATTTTCCCTTTTTTTGCCTGATTCCCTGAAGAGGGTTATTTACCCCTTTTTAAAAGGGGTGGTGGGGATTTTAAGTCAGTGGATAGGTTAGGTAAGATTTTGGGAAAAGATTGATGTTTTTTTGATGCGGGTTTAATCATATGTGACCCCCAAAGGAACTGTTGGTCATCTAACCCAGGCCCCCCCGCTGGTTACTGGTTCACAAGTCATGGAGATTCCTGGGTTTGCAATCTACGGGAGTGAAATGGCTCCCCCATTGCAGGTTTACTTGTTTTGGCAGCACTGTTTGAGAGCTGGGTTCATGGTTAGGGAAACCCGCATCCCCTTTTTTTCCCAAAGTAAATAGTCAGAGTTTTCCCTTTAGTCATAATCTGCTGTGTTTAGCGTCCTGACTCGGAAACAATTATGGATATTATTTAGATGACGATGATTTAATTAAATTTGTTTTTTTTTTTTTTTCTGTATTGTGATTATAAAATCTGTAAAATTAAATTTAACAATTTTTAATGATAATAAATTTAATATCCTGAAACTTTTGTTATTATTGGCAAATTATTATTTTAATGGTTTTTTTTCAAGTATTGAATAACATGGTTTTAATACTTTGCAAATTATAGACTTAAATTAACAGGAAAATGGTCAGCAAATTGGTCAGCCATTTCCAAGTTTTGGTAAATAACAGTCTATCCCCTTATGTAAATGTGGAATTGAGTCATCGATTTTTTTTTATTTTTCTTAGTCCCTTTAGTAGAATCACCAGGTGTGGACTCACTTTCGATAACAATTTTTTTGTTTCTCATCTAGAAATGACCCAATTTGGACTTCGCCCATTCACTGAGAGGTTAAATGGGAGGTTTTGTGTTGTTGATGGAAGTTGTTTGTACCTCCTCCAAACCCTTTCATTAGCATCAGCTACATGCAAGTACATGTGTGTAAAGGTACATCTGTTAAAAGGTCCATATGATTGGCGAAGGGGTTTACTTTGTTAAGCATCTCTATTAAGACGGGTTTCCCTTTGGTATTAAGGTAAGCTCTCAGCAAATTTCTGGGCATTTTTCAACCTTCCTCAGCCCAAAAATCAGGAGAACAGAAAGCGTCTCTTTACCTCCCGACAGAACACAAATTAAACCCCCTTGGGTAAAAACTTTTTGGGGGGGTAATTTTAAAATTTTCCCCCCAAAAGTAATATTTTACTACGGGGGGAAATTATCATATAAAAAATTTTTTACCAACATGAAAATTTGGAAAACAAAATCAAATGAAAGGGACTTTGGTCAGTAATTAAAAAGCTCATTATGAACCTCCAACGAGGCCTGAGTCCCTTTTTTTTCCTC
>NW_026468377.1:0-12862 GCF_026875155.1 Cherax quadricarinatus | reverse complement strand
TCTTTTTGTTTCTGTCATGGCTAGGTACACTCTTTTGTTTCTGGTATTTTGCTGGGGTTTCTTCTGCAGGACTTGTTTTTTACCATTTCTGTCTTGAATGTCAATTTGACTGGTTTT
This sequence comes from Cherax quadricarinatus, assembly GCF_026875155.1. Taxonomy (NCBI): domain Eukaryota; kingdom Metazoa; phylum Arthropoda; class Malacostraca; order Decapoda; family Parastacidae; genus Cherax; species Cherax quadricarinatus. The sequence goes on along the minus strand of NW_026468377.1, from coordinate 12,745 downwards.
TTTCCCCCCTTTTGAGTCCCCCCAAAGGGTCTCTGAAAATTTGTCATTGAATCATGTCCCTTTTCCCTGTTACAGCGATGATCGTCAATTCTTTTACCTCCCCCTCTCCTTTTTGTCATAAGTCTTTTTCTGCCTCATGGAGCCATGAAAAAAAGCAATCTCCCTTTTCCTCTTTCCTTTCGTTTCCCCCCATATGTATGACCCCGTTTTAAAGTATCTCCTTATTTTTTCCCCTTTACGTCTCCCAGACGCCTTGGCCTGGTGTGCGGGTGCGTGGTGTGGTGTGGTGTGTGTTGTGTGTTGTGTGTGTGTGTGTGGTGTGTGTGTGTTTGTGTGGTTTTGTGTGTGTGTGTGTGTGTGGTGTGTGTGTGTGTTTAGATACTTCTGTTATATGCTGCTTCATATTGTTTTTCTTGATTAATTCATATATTCCCCGCCCCGTCTCATGTGGGTAATTACATTTTTTTTTTTTGAAATTACCAAATATTAAATATCGGTTTGAATTTAAAATTTTTTAAAAGATTTAAATTTAAAATATTTAGAATTATTTACCTGTTTTGGTTTTCTCTGCTTTTTTCTTTTTCTGTGCATAAACAGCAACCCCCCTTAATTATACACAAAAAATCGCCCGAAAAGACTAGATATATATATGTCCATGAAAAAATTTTTACAATACACGTAGAACGCACAAACTTCATATGCATATAGCACACACACACATATGTGCATATCTAAAATTTTTTTTTTTTTTTTATTTAAAACATTGCACAATTACGGGGGTTTAAAAAAATATAATAAAATAAAACTGAATGATTATGAACAAAAAACCCAAAGTATCACAGCCCCAATACAGAAATAAAACACCATACTAATGCGTATGACACCCAAAAATAAAACTCGCAACTATCATTAAAAATTCCGGCATTATACAAAAATTACTATTGCCTTTGCTGACACGTGGTTTCCCCCCCCCCCCCCACACACACTTTAAAATTTCCCCCCCTTTCCCCAATCGAAAAAATCAAAATATAATTAATTTAAAATTTTGAACAAAAACCTGAACTCTCATAACTTAATAATAAGTATTTACAAACATTGGTGGTACAAAAACCCCAAAAATCAAAAAACTTTAAAATTAAAAAACCTATTAAAAAAATGTGAACTTTTACAATCCAAACACTTATACCCTCCAAAAAGTAGAGAAATTACACCTAAGTTAAAAAATTTAATTTTAAATGTTGCCCTATGAAGTTCAAGCTTTATAACAACAGTGCTAAAGTGAGTTTCGGACATTTTATTTAGCCAATACTATACATAAAATAAAAATAAAGGAAACGATGGATCCTAACATCATAATCCTACTAGGACATTACAATTTATCCCATATCCAAAAACAAATAAACAAAAAAAAAAACAGCTTAAAACCGACTCATTACAGTTACAAAACCCGTATAAAAAAATTTCAGAACAAAAGGAATGGGGTTATAAATGGCAGTATATCTGTTCCCTACCCCAAAAAATTACGTTAAGAACAAGCATGAAAACCTATATCAGGGTGCTGACGTCTAAAAGTACATTTTGACAACAAAAACTAGAACATAACAAAACCAAAAAAAAAAAACCACTTCATTGGCAAAGAACAATCCATTGTAAAATACTATAAAAGTACATTGAAATGACAATTAAAAAAAAGTACAAAAAGGGGAACATACAACCATGTTGAATCCTAAAAAACCTACACACACATACACCCAGAAATTTTGTATAACACTTTGAGGACAAAAAGAAAACCAAAACATTTTAACCCGCCTTGGTCACCTCAAACCTTCAAACACCAAATACTGTAGATGTACCCCTTCACACTTACAACAAGTAGTCAACAACATATTTACATTTATATCAAACTTCTAAAAAACAATGTGAAAAAATATCTTACACAATACCCGCCCAAAACTCACATCAAAAAAAAAGGTTATTTATTATTACCAAACTCCCCACACGCAAACATCCATAACAGTCCATATCAAAAAAACTAGCCCCCGCAAACCCTTACTTGACACTTAAATTCTTAAACCTTCAACCTGAATCTACGATAACCTTGAAAGCTGTCTCCCTCTTCCCCCATAAAGATCCCTTTGGGGGCACTTTGTTCTATACATCGTGGCCCCTAACACTTTTTACCCTTTCCCTGACTCCCACCCCCCATTCCCCAAGATATATATATAAAACAGTGCCCAAATACAAAAACCGCATTCACCACCTGCTGCTCCACCCACCTAATCTAAACTTAACACCCCAACACCTGTCCCCCTTTCCCCCACCCCTAACCAAAACTACCTACTTACCAGCCCTCAATCTTCAAAACAAAAAAAAGTACACAGCGTGAATATGGTTTCCGGACATCCACCGCTTTGCACTCCCCCCTTCCCTTAATCCCTTTTAAATAACACAACCCAGCGGCAAAATCCATGTAAAAAACTTAACATAACCCCCTGACCTTGGTTTTCCCCGTAGTTGTTGAAGACTTTTTTCCATACAGAACCCATCATAATAGGGATCCCCCCTCACTGCCGCCCCCACGCCCCACCCCCCACCCTTCAAAAACCCTTAAATTTAAAGTGTTTGGGACCCCTTCCTTCAGAAAATCGCACTTGCCCCCCAAAACATTAAATCCCTACCCCCCCCACCACCGTTGCATATCCTGGCAGTTTTAAAGGCCCCCCCCCCGTCACCCCCTCCTCAAAAAACCCCCTTTTTCAGAAACACACTCAACATAGTTTTCAAGGGTATAGCCCAACCCCCCCCCTGGCTAAGGGAAGCACACCACCCCTCTATTTGCCATTTCAACCCGTCCCATATAAATCTGAATACCGAGTTGAAACGTTGCACCCACACCGTCGAAAGGGATTATTGCCACCAGTGCATAACTTGCTATACAACGGGCATTCGTGACTTAACCTTTGAGCAACGTTAATTGCTTTTCCCCTCAAACTCCCAATCTTTTAAAAATCCACCACGGTGCGTCTCGAATTTCCCTCTTGTGCATCCCTTCTTTCCCGCATGTAACTATCCCACATATCACAAAACGATTACCACACCCACCCCCCTCAACAGTCTCACCATTATGTACACAATCCCCTAGATCCAAATATTTGGACTTTACTACTTTTAAATTTCATCCCCGTAGCCTCACCAAAAAGTCTATCCCCTTTCCTCCCCCTTATGTAAATCCCTCACATCCCCACCAAGACGTCGTTCACCCACGCCCCCACTATCCCCGCTTCCCCTTCTGTGCAAACCAACCCTGCTCTGCCATACTCCCCTAACTGCCCTAAAAAGGGTTCCTGAAGACTGCAAACAAAATTTGCGACAGGGGGAATCCCTGCGCAAACCCCTTTTTTCCTCTGTATGCTTATAGTCGTCCATTAACCGAATTCTCTAACTGCCCCAATACAAGTTTTTGCCCAAGAAACAATTCCCTCCCAAAACCCCAACCCAAACGCATAAATCCATAATGCATCCCTTTTTTACGCTTCTAAGCAGCTTCCAACCAGAGCCAAAAACCCCCTCCCCCCCCCCCCTTGCTCTATAAAATCCAAAATCCTGCCCTTCATACATTGATCTACCCGGGTTGCCAATTGTCCTCACAATTACTTTCCTAAAACCTGTTTGATTCGTTCCCTAATACCCTTGCAAAAATTTATAATCACCGCACTTAAGCGATATGCCGGTAATTTTCTACCTTTGTCTGTCCCCCCTTGGGCCAATTAAAACAACAGCGGGCCTTTGCTGCTCACCCATTGCCCATTTCCTTCATTACTTTGAACAATCTGCAAAAATCTCCCAATATTCCCAGTTCTTAACATAAAAATCATTGGGCAACCCGTCTACCCCCGGGTCCCTTCCTAAACTTGCATGCTATGTTTGCCAATTTCCCCCTTTCCGTAATCTGCCCTTCCAAAAAGTTCCCTACTCCCCCCTAAAGCTCCTTTGCACAAAACCCACCTTTTCCCTTTAAAGCATCATCTTATCCCACAGTTTGCATATGACCAAACCCATACACAAGTTCCACTCTTCCCTTTCAGTCGACATAAATACCTGCCCTTTCCTATCCCCCCCTCCCCACATGAACAGTTTAAACCCATCTCTCCCTCGCCGCTCTCCTCTTACACTGTCCTTCAAAAACGCCGATGGCCTTCACCCCATAAACCTCCTCCAACCCCGCCAAAACGCGTGCCCATCAAATCTTTTATTTTTCAAATCCCCAATGCTTCCTTTTAAACCCATTTCTCCCCCCGGGGAAATAACCCTCCTCGTTCGTAGCAGCCCTCAACTGCCCCTCAAGTAAATTGAAACCCATACTTTAACCATTTATTCCCTCCCTTATACATAAAAATCTTTAATACCTGATTTCGCCCGAGTCCCCCATCTAACCAGATCACCATTCCCGGCGCTTTTTGCCCCCACCCCCTCCCAAAACTGTTTTAAAGACTGTCTATATTCTTCTTCATGCGCAACTTTTAATTTTAAATTCCAATACCCCCCCCCCTTCTGGGGAACCCCCTCCCAACCCCAAACCACCATAACACCCCTTGATCAGAAAATACCAATCCAACACCCCCACCTATGTATTACACCCTTTTTGGGGACTACAAAAAGACGAGCCTACGATACCCCCGCCTAATAAATGTTTGCTCTCCTCCCCCCCCCACAGATATCGATTAAACCCACCCCCGATAAAAATTCTCCCATTTCCCATACAATGCCCCGCCCCCCTCGGTTCCCATCCTTAGCCTTTTCACCAGTTCCCAAAACCTCCTATCACGGCTCCCCCGGCAATCCCCGCGTAGTAAACCAAAAGTCCCTCACAAAAATTTTTTTTAAAAGCGTCGTCTCCCTCCGGTCCATACCAAAAACCCAACGTCACTGTACCTGACCCCCTAAACCTCCACCGTATCACCCTCCCCCCCCCCCTTACAATGCCTGACAACCAACGGGGTATTTCCTTTTCCAATTGCCACCCGCCCCTTTAAACTGACCGCATGTTCAACATACCTTATACCCTCCACCTTCACCATAACCATGTTATAAATTTTGTCCTGCAAGAACACCGTCAACCCATGACGCTCCAAAAACTCCCTAAACCACCACACTTTCTCTGCGACCTCAAACCATTGATTTCAATGTCAAGCACTTAAAACCGACAAGGTGGTTTCCCCTCTTACACAACCTTTTTGTCACCTGATGCCCCTTGCATCTTTATCCCCCCCCCCCTTTTTTTGGGACTCTTACTCGATCCCGCCCCGAGTGTCTTTTGAACCCCCCTGCGTGACCTTCCCCCATGTTTCTTTCCCCGAAAGTTGGGCGGGGTAAGCACTTCATTGACATAAAGCACTGCGCGCGCTTTCGCGTGTACCCTCGACCCACTGTCATCAAACTCACACCACGATGAACCTCAAACCCCCACCCTATTTACCGACAAGAAAGCCCTTTTACCACCTAGGGCGAACTTTCCTTCGCCCCTCCCTCCTCCCCTAATAGTCCCAAAATCCCAAACGTGCCTTCTTCCCGATACGGCCCCGGCCCCCAAAAATTTCCCCAAACGTCGTCAATGCTCCCCCTTGTACATTCACTCTGGATGACTCCCCCAAGCCTGAACCACGTCCAAGGAAGGGGAGCCCCCCCCCTAGACCCGCCTTTCTTGCCTTTTCCAAACCCCCTCATCCATGCGCACTCTGCGGATCGTGTCGGAAAAAGGGTGTTCTTGCTCCACTCTCCTACCCCCTTACGTTTTTTGTTGTTGTAGGGGCGTTGTCTCCCCGTCCTTACCCCTTGCGTGCAGGTGTTCATACGACCCACACAAACGACAAGTGCGTCTTGCCCCCCGGTTGTCACAAAACCTAGTTCGAATTTTTCCATCACCCATACGGGGGCGGTTAGGATGTCCCTATCGTATCTTTTAGAGTACGTACCCCCAGGTTTTCCCATTACTACCCGTGACCATCTTCCGGCAAATAACCGTGTGTACCGTCCCTATTACTCTGGCAACCCTTTTGTCAGATGATCCCCCTCAAAAAGGACATTCCCGATCTTACCCAAATGAAGTAAATTGAACATCATGCTCCTCACCGTGACAGCATGATTCACAGGTATGGCCATTCCTGAAAATTGTTTTCCACTGTTTAAATACTCGGAATTGAAAATTTAAAAAATATCCCCTTTTGTGCCATTCAAGGCAAGTCCACAAATCCTTCAGTACTACGCCGTAGGTGTCTCTAATTATTGCTGGTGAAGTAGCTCCATAGACGGCCGTGATAGTCACTGGTTAATTTAATACAGACTGTATTGACCCCGGCGACAAGCCGGGGCCGTTGTGAAAATTTTACTGCACCCGTCAACACCAGGGGGGGAGCACAGCACACGTCCCCCTTTCTCAAGGGCTGAGAGACGAATGCCCCCATACTATGCACTGAGGGGTATGAACAAAGGTGCTTTTTTTGAGGGCAGAACCAACACATTATTTACGGTTTTTAAATTTTTTTGTACAAACGAATGCGTAAATAAAGTGTGTTTTGATTACATTAACCGAGCGATAAAATGGGTTTTTCCCCGTACATTCTCAATTTTAGCGCTCTCTCTTTTTTGTTTTGTCTTCTAATTTATGAGTGAAAAAATTTTTCTCTCTCTGCTCTGATTTCTTTTTGTATCTTAAAATTTTATAGTTCAGAGGTAAGAAAAGTTTTACAAGCTCTGACTTCTTTTTGAAACAAACCTGCAAAAACCTTTCTTTTTTTACCAGTTTCAACACGTTTCTAATGTAGTGGCTCTTGAATTTAGAAACGAGACTATTTACCACTAAACCCCACAACAAAGACATGGCTCTCCCCGCCTGGGGGAACTACCTCAAACCCCCCCGGGATGGCCAGTAGGTGTCTGATGCGTGGGGATACTTAAGAGCGGCAACACTATATTTAGGAGGGGCCTCCCCTTTTCCCTTTTCCCGCCCCTTCTCAGTGGGTTTTTTGGTATTACAGCCACTGACAAAGGGTCTGCTGCTGCACCCCCCCGACCTACTTGTCACTCCTGACAGAGTCAACAAATTTGGGGCTTTTTATTACCTAATTAAAGGGTTTTTTGGCTAATTTTTTCATTTTAAGTTGGGAATTTTTTGGGTCAAAAATATTCCCCGGAAAAAAGTTTAAACATATTATGGTTAGAAAAGTTTGAAATAGGTCAAAATACATGGTTTGAAGTAGCCCGGTTTTTTTAAAAAATTTAGTTGAGATCGGGAGATGTGGTTAGTCAGTTAGAATTACTCGTGGAAGATCAAGTGTGACCAGAGTAGCCAGGACACCGGGAATTCTTATGAGGGGGAACTTTTGCCAACGAAGCTTCCTCAGACCCCGAGGGGAATTTTTATCCTTTCAAGCCCCCGCAGGGCCCGGGGTTTACGTTTTATTCAGCATTTCTGGCCCCGTTTTACTGTTGAAGGGGGAAAATGGACCCCTTCTGGGAGATTTTTGACGAAGGAGCAACATCGTAACCCGTCAATTTCTGAGGTATCGCAGAAGGAAGTGAAGCTCTCCTTCTGTTTCAAGTAAGTAGAATTGCCGTGTACTATTAGGAAACATAAACAAAAAATCTTGTGGATTTCTCTTGTATGAGCTACTGGCGTGCCCGAGTTGGTATCTCGGGATATTTGTGTCAACAGTTTTAGTTAGATTAGCTGTACGTTAGAAGGCAGTTCGCGGAAAAAAATCCCAATAAATGTGTCATATTGGAGAATGTTTCAACTCAATTATTATGTCATCACTCCGAGGAGAAGTGTCAGCATCTTATCATGGCTGTCAGTTATTTCTACAAGTACATGTACAAGGTATACAATCCTAGCTGACATCAATGACATACTACTATATAGAAAGCCGCTTATTATGTAGAGCATTTCAGGCAAATTAGGTCAGTTTTGTCCCAGGATGCGACCCTATTACAACCCAGGAGTCCAAATGGCCTGTTATCCTGGGTGAAAAGGGAGCAAAAATAAACACAGCAGAAAACATTTGACTTATATTATCCTTCACCAATTTAGAACAGAAGTATGTACACTGTATACACTATGTACAGCAATAGGTATTAGTGCACTCCACGGTAAGCAAGGCAGAATAGAAGCCACTAGAAAGCAGACCGTGCTTCAACCAGCTCCAGAATGGGAATGACAAGGGCAGACAGGAGAGTGGTACCCACATAACCTCTGCGATTGCCAAAACCATCTTCTCATTGGCTGGAACCTGGGTACTAGTTGAACGACGGGGCCCCATCGTCAACCCTCAGTCACCTGGTTCGCTGGTTGGAGGAGATAGCCTGTAAATGAGGGTGTGTACATGCGCCGAATAAAGGTTACGTACTCTTTGCATGCCACACCCCCACCCCGAGAAGGCTCAGGATTAGGCTCCCCCCTCCCAGTGGTAACCGTGCCGCCATGGCACAAAATAATGGGACCGCCTCTCCTCTCAACCATCCAACTCTTAGATAGAGCTCAGCTTTTCTCGTGACAAAAAGCCAAACCCTAAACTCAGAGCGAGACAGCAGACAGTCGGGCTAGCTTAGGTCCAAGACACGGGCGGATGGTAGCCCATATCCCCTCACTAAAAAAAAAAATCCACACCAGGGGATAAAAAAAAGAGCTTGGAAGGGGTTACCACAAGTAACCTAACACATCCTAACCTAATATATAATTATTATAAATATTGTTAGACTCTTGATAAAGAGTCTGCCAACATATTTTCTTTGCCGGCAATATGTACAATTTTAGAAAAATAGGGTTGCAGTCTTAACGTCCATCTCATGAGCCTTGTGTTGTGGTTCTTCATGGTTTGGAGATATACTAGAGGATTGTGGTCACTGTAGACAGTGACCACCTGCGAAGTTTGTCCCACGTATACATCAAAGTGCTCCAAAGCCAGTACCAGTGCGAGGGCTTCTTTTTCAATGGTAGAGTAAGCCCTCTGATGCGGCTGGAACTTAGCTGAGAGATAGGCTACAGGCTGCAGCTCCTCGTTCCCGTTTTGTAATAGTACTGCCCCAACCCCAGACTCACAAGCATCAACCTGTAATGAGAAAGGTTTGGAGAAATCTGGAGACAAAAGAATGGGTGCAGTACACAATAATCTTTTTGCTTTATCGAAAGCACTTTGACATTCTGGGGTCCAATTAAAGGGAACTTTGTGACTGGTAAGAGAGATAAGAGGGGCTACAATGTCTGAAAAATTCTTACAGAATCTTCTGTAAAATCCTATCATGCCTAGGAAATGTTGAAGAGATTTCCTATCATGTGGAACTAGGTAATCTTTAATGGCAAGAACTTTAGCAAGTTTAGAAGCAACTTTACCACTACCTACTTCATGGCCTAGAAAAGTGACAGTGGCCTGGCCAAAGGAAGACTTAGATAAATTAACAGTTAAATGGAACTCTGAAAGGTCTCAAAAAGAGCCTTAAGTCTAAATAGGTGTTGATCCCAAATATCAGACACCACAACAATATCATCCAGGTACGCTGTCGTGCCTTCAAGTCCTTTAATAGCCTGGTGGATAAGTTTATGGAATGAAGAGGGAGCTTTTCAATCCGAAGGGGGTAACTGTATATTGATAATGACCTCCTGGAATTACGAAGGCAGAGATTTCCTTCGCCATATCCGTCAAAGGTACCTGATAGTAACCTTTAAGGAGATCTAACTTGGACACAAAAGTAGCCTTACCCACAAAGTCGATTACGTCATCCAGACGAGGAAGAGGGTAAGCATCTGTGATTGTGACCTCATTCACCTTATGGTATCCGTACACAGACGAAACCCTCCATCAGCTTTTTTAACAAGGATGCACGGTGAAGCCCATTGACTAATTATTCCTCCACTAACCCATGCAACAGAAATTCCCACTTCTGCTGAAGTAGCCTCTGCTTTTCAGGATTAGCTCCGTAGGGGAAGAGTTTAATAGGTTTTAGAGTTTCCCACGTCTACATCATGATAACCTAACGTACATTTTTTTCGGCACATCCGAAAAAATATCAGGGTATGACTGCAGAAGCGCAGTTAAAAATTTTTGCTCGAATTTCAGACAGCCCCACCATTAAAGGGCTAGGGTCCTTGAGGAGGACAGAGTTTGAAAATTTAACATTAATTTCAGAAATAAGAGTGCAAAGAGTCAGAGTCGTCCTCAGAGGAAGAGGACAGAGTCATTACTAGGACTTTATCTGGTGTATGAAAAGATTTTAATTGATTAATGTGGTAAGATTTAGTTTTTGAGGTCTTATCAATGGGAGCTACCATATAATTTACATCAGATAATTTACTTACAATTTGCATAGGTCCCGTAAATCTAGCTTTCAAGGTGTGGCCAGGTATAGGTTCCTGCATCAACACCTTGTCTCCTGGATGGAAGGAGCGGAATTGTGCATTTCTGTCATACCTCTGTTTCATCTTATTTTGAGCTGCCTTTAGGTTAGCCTTGGCTAACTGACGTGCCACCTGCAACCTTGAAGACGGGTTGTAGAGTGTTGAGCTAACGTCTTCTCCCATCCATCCTTCTTTGAGCACCCGAAGAGGACCTCGTACATTGCGCCCAAAGATCAGCTCAAACGGACTATACCCGCTAGACTCTTGCACTGTTTCTCGTACTGAGAACAGCAACAAAGGTAGTGATTCATCCCAGTCTGTAGGAAAATGCATGCAAAAAGTTCTCATCATGGTTTTTAACGTCTGATGAAATCTTTCCAAGGCGCCTTGGGACTGAGGATGATAGGCAGTGGATAAGTTGTGGATTATCACTATCCTAGTTAATGCTTCCCTAAATGCTTTGGCAGTGAAGTTAATACCTTGATCACTTTGAATAGTTTTAGGAATGCCAAAACAAGAAATAAATCTAGTTAAAGCTTTAAGAATAGCATTAGTATTTATACTGCGCATGGGAATTGCTTCAGGGTATCTAGTTACTCTATCCATAATGGTAAATAAATACTGATTTCCCGACTTTGATCTAAGTAGTGGACCTACACAATCTATAATTAAATCTGCAAAAGGTTCTCCATCAGCAGGTATAGGTTGAAGAGGTGCAGGTTTAATGAAATGTCCAGGTTTCCCTACTTGCTGACATTCTCGGCAACACCTAATATGATTCTTCACATCCTGCTTTAATTTTAGCCAATAAAATTCTTTTGTAATTCTATATAATGTTTTAGTAATTCCTAAGTGACCTCCTAATGAAGTTTTATGAGCAATATTCAATATTTGAGGTCTAAACTTTGTTGGAACTACTAACCTGTCAGACAATTGCCGGCCCTCTATCTCCTTACCAGTCTCAGTGCAGATCAAATAGTCGTTTTTAAGTTCATACTTGACCGGATGATCCAAAGAGGATTTACCCATGGCTGTCTGAAAAGCGAAATTTAATGAATGGTCCTTTCGTTGTTCCTCCCGAAAGGACAGTCCCTCGGGCATGGAAACAGAGATATCTGGCAATCCTGCAACCTTGGAATAGGAAGGCTTGGTCTAGGTCTGTTCACTTGATCTACGAGGCTCTGGCCAGTTTTCCTCGTAAAACAATGTGGCTATTCCGAGATCGGAGTCATCCAAGGATAGGTCAACATTCTCGCCAGACAACCCTTGGGATGTTGCCCGAGTTTTGGCCAACACCAGAGAAGAATTAATCATTATGGGTTCAGGACATACACTAGTAGTGAAAATGTTATTACCCAGTAATAACATGGCATCTTTCATGGGAATCCTTCGGATACACCCACAGTCAAGTACCCAGTGTAATATTTACACTGTACATAAATTTTATGCAAAGGGACAGAATATATAGCTCCTCCAAATGCTTCCAATAAAACAGAGGAATTCAAGGAAGTGTTTTTAGAGGGGTAATATTCCCTCTCTTATAAAGTGAGCAATATGCTCCACTATCTCTAAAGGTTTTTGGCTTCAGTTGTTTTGGAGTTTTCCTGAAGGGAAATAAGACTCTGACAGTAGTAAGGGGCCATCCCTTTTTCTACTTCTTGCAAGGACATGTTACTAGGGATATTAGAGATTTTCCCCAAATTTGGGTTTGGGGTTTTTGGGGCAGTTGGGACGGATGTGGCCTACTTGGTTACACATGTAGCAGATGACAGGCTTGCCCTTTACTCCCTGCTGACGTTTTCAACTGGTGTCGCTCTGGCTGGTGTCTCTCTGGATACTGTTGTCGAGATGCACCATGTTGAGTAGTTTGTCTCTCACCGGTTGGACCATAAGTTGAGAAGCGTGGCTCTCCAGGAGACATAGTTGGCTGACGTAGACGTTCTCCCTCCGGCTGACACTTCATTCTCCAAGGTTGACGATCTCTGCTCATGCCAGGCTGTTGAAAAGAGAGACGGGACTGCTCGGACAAGGAGCGGTTAGTTTCAAAGGTATCAGCCAATCTGGCTGCCTCCAATGCAGTGGTTAAGTCACGATCCTGCAGAAAGACTCGAACCTCTGGTCCCACAGACTCCAGCAGTTGTCAATCAGAATAAGCTGCACAAGATCATCGAAGGTAGCAACACCACTTGCTTTATACCAGCTGGTAAAAGCTTTGGTCTGCTGTCGCACAAAATCAACCAGGGGTTGACCAAGCTGCCCCCTGCTTAATTTAAAAAAACTTCCGATATTTAGCTGGGAAACAAGTATATCTCCCAACACTGGGTCTTTACAAAATTTATAACGGAAAAATCAGTGTCA
>NW_026468376.1:0-11038 GCF_026875155.1 Cherax quadricarinatus | reverse complement strand
GAAAAATTCCTGTGTGAGTAAATGAGTCTTGGATTTGGGTGAGCCCTGTTGATGAGGTGATCCTGTGTGAGTGAAGGTGAGTCTTTGTGAGTGAAGGCGAGTCCTGTTTGAGTGAAGGTGAGTCCTGTGTAAGTGAAGGTGAGTCCTGTGTGAGTGAAGGTGAGTCCTGTGTGAGTGAAGGTGAGCCCTGTGTGAGGGAAGGTGATTTCCTGTGTGAGTGAAGAGAGTCCTGTGTAAGTGAAAGTGAGTCCTGTGTGAGTGAAAGTGAGTCCTTGGTGAGTGAAGGTGAGTCCTGTGTGAGTGAAGGTGAGTCCTGTGAGTGAAGGTGAGTCCTGTGGTGAGTGAAGGTGAGTCCTGTGTGAGTGAAGGTGAGTCCTGTGTAAGTGAAGGTGAGTCCTGTGTGAGAAGGTGAGTCCTGTGTAAGTGAAGGTGAGCCCCTGTGTGAGTGAAGGTGAGTCCTGTGTAAGTGGAAGGCGAGTCCTGTGTGAGTAGGTGAGTCCTGTGTGAGTGAAGGTGGTCCTGTGTGAGTGAAGGTGAGTCCTGTGTGAGTGAAAGTGAGTCCTTGTGTAAGGGTGAAGGTGAGTCCTGTGTTGAGTGAAGGTGGGGTCCTGTGTGAGTGAAGGTGATTTTCCTTGAGTGAAGTTGAAGTCCGGGTAGTCCTGTGTGATGAAGATGAGTCCTGTGTGAGTGAAGGTAAAGTCCCTGTGTGAGTGAGGGTGGGGTCCTGGGGTGAGTGAAGTGAGTCCTGTTGAGTGAAGGTAGTGAGTGAAGGTGAGTCCTGTTTAGTAAAGGTGAGTCCGGGTGAGTGAAGGTTTGAGGTCCGTTGAGTGAAAGGGGGATGTAGTGAAGGGTGAGTCCGTGTGATTTGAAGGTAAACCTTGAAGTGAAAGTGATTCTCAGTTGTATAACCAGTTACCAGTTCCTCAGTAGTAGTAACCAATTACCAGTTCCCCTCTGCCCCTAACGATCAACCGTCTCTTGAGTAAACGTCTTTCATATTTGCTGACCTCAGCAGTATTCAAAGACCTACGGGTACTGGGCAGCCGCAGCCATATTACGTGTGGTAGAAAGGGAGATAGGTAGGCGGCAAGAGTTTCTGTCCACATAACAGCAATAACGTAAACCAGCCTAAGTGAAGTATTTTCCCTATCACGTATCGACTCCACATGATAATTGGTGTGCAGCGGTGTGGATGCGTGGATTTAAGTTTTTAAGGGTAATTCAAGGGCGTTTGAAGACTGTTGTGAGTAGCCGCCAGGGTCAAAGGTGATCTCCCAGCCCCACCTCTACCCTCCGCCCCACCAGCCAAGCCTGACTCCCCTCACAGCTTCACCCCGCAAGCCTGTGCACCGTTTCAACTCCTGCTTAGTTCCCGTGTGCTAATTGCTTCAATCTCCGAGGGTTGACCCGATTTTGCAAATTAAGCCCAGTCAGTAAGCCAGACTGGGGAAAGTGAACGCCAGTCAGCCTATCCAGCCTGTCTCCTGTCACCCAAACGCTCCCCTCCCGTGCTTTTGCATCGTTACACGTCTTCCAGTCACCCATTCACGTGGGTAAGCCAGTCCAGCCAACCCAGCTTTACCCAGCCATGAGAAAAGTGAAGAAAGCCACGCAGTAAAAGAAGGGGCCAAATTTTTCCTCTGAGTATTGTTTATATCGCTTTGTGCTTCCGTTGATGCTAAAGGGGTTTTCACCTTTCCCTGGGGCATAGAGTGGGTTAACCATCTTTGGTTTGAGTGGGGCGCGCGGCAGCCTCCCCGTCCCCCCCCTTACCAAAATCCCCACCACCCGGGGTTGCGCGGCAAAGCATCCACCACCACCACCCCCACTACCAACTACCTTGGTTGTTTGAAACCTTGTACCGGGTCCAAATACTGTTTTTGGCTCACATAATTGGTCAAGAGTGTAGCTGGTCCCAAACGAGATAAAGCCAGTTATTTAGTTCCCCTAGAAAGCACATTCTTCACACAACAGTGAATGTCGGGCGTCATCACCCGGTGGACACTACACCCGCCTCCAACAGTCTCACCGTCCATTCTCCTACTCTCGACTTCTTGATAATTTTCCTGAACATTTTCTTGCCTTTAAAGACATTTGCGTGTGAGACATTAAAAGTAAATTGGGCTTGTGTATCTAAACTTGTGTTTTTCAGTGTAAACGCAGTATTTTGATCATTATTTTTTTAGAATATTTTTTCAGTGTTTTCCCACTATCTTATATTTTTTTTTTCGTGTTTTTTTTTTTTCTTTGCTACTCTTCCTTGATTAAGTATTATTGGTCGTTACCATCAGTCACTCTTGTGAATGATTCATTTTTTTTATTGTTTTGCCCATGTATTTCATGCAGTGCTAATTACCCCAGTATACCAATTATCATTTATTTCTAGGTGTGTCTTTTTTCGGTATGCCACATGTCTCATTCCTCTAATTTTTTCCAGACTGTGTTACCAATTTTTGCCGCAAATTTGTCGTTTTCCACGGGCAGGTTTTTTTGTAAGAATATCTTTTAATGAATGTGCCTGCCTCTGAAATGTTACTACCTGTTCTTCCTTGATTCATATTTTTATTTTCTTGAACAATTCCCTCCTTGATGCAATTTTCAATTACTTTTAACGTAAGTGTTTTCTTTACTCTGCTTGAGTAAATTGTTTTGTCTAATTTACAATTAAGAGTTAAAGTGTTCAATCATTTTAAATTTTTTTTTTCTTCATTAATTTTAAATTCATTATTTTACCTGAGTTTTCCCAGTGACACTTTATTACTGCAGTGATTTCTACACTTTATTTGTTGCACTTGTTCTGAAGTGAATTATTTTGTTGAACTTTTCCCTGCAGTGAATTCCTTTTCTTTTATTGATATTTTATAACTTAATTTTTTTTAATTTTGTCTATGCATTCTTAGAAAATACTTAAATTTCCCAGTTAACAATTTAATAATTTTATTTTATACTTTCACATTGATTTAAAAATTTAATTAATTAATTTCTTTATTAGCAAGAGTAAAGACAGCTCATTTTAAATTTAATTCAGCCCTCCAGTAATATTTTTACTTGTATATTTCAATGTAAATTTTTTTTATTTTTGTCAATAGTCCTTTAAATTGAGTTTTCATTCCTCTTGCAGTGTATTTAAATATTATTCTGCAGAATTAGTTGTATATCTTTTCATTTCAATTCTAGAATTTTATATCATTTTTATTGTTCATTATTTTTGCCTTATTTGTTCTCGTGCTACTTTGCCATTATGTCTCACATACCGTCAAGTGATACTTTAGTGAATGTCGACACTCAGACCTCTCAGGCTACTACTGCTGGCCCTGTCATCAGTCCTCACAGTTCCTTACCGACTGACAGACCGACCCAGACACCGAGATAATATAGTTATACTCGTGATTCCCTTGATGCGTTACCTTTTTTTCAAGGGCCCATGTACATAGTCTTGAAAGCAGGGTTTGCGGTCATGTCCCAGTCACTTTTGAATGTTCACTTAGTGTATCATGCCTGTCAAAGTCAATATGAACAGTCCACAGTACCAACATTCCCTTACTGACTGAAAGACAATACCTAGCCCTTGAGAAATGTTTTTTGTTCTCACAGCTTGTATCTGAGATTTGTTAAAGTGCTGCGAAATGTGAAGTTCAGATTAAGTTCCTATAGATCCTGAATTACTTATTAACGAAGCCGAGCGGTCAGCACTAGAAAATGCTGTCACTCCTGTCTGGACTCCAGCCACAAAAAATCGTGCACGCAGGATAGTGCTTACTATCCTTGGATGGCGACTTGTTAAAGTATTCGTTCCTTCCCAGGGGACGCTTTGAGAAGAACTTTACTTGCAACGAGTTATGCCACCTCTTTGCTGATTTCCACCAGCCATTTCAGAAAGACGTTTCTGTGGCTAGTGTGCTCACTTGAGTGTTTGTTTTTCCCTTGTGTTTCAGATTGTGATCCATCCCAGTGCAGTAATCAGTGCATTGTAAGAAGTTATTTCTCGAGTAACTTCACGTTGTTAATGTTTGCAAGTGAAAGTTTATAGCTGATAACTCATGTGCACTTGTGCGACTCAGAATATCAGCCCTTGTTCACCGTGTTCATTCTTTTCTCCTGGCTTGCAGTTTGAGATAGTTAGATTCGTCTCCCTTGTTCATATTGCTGGTTATAGAGTTTAAATTTTCAAACCGGGGAGTCATCCACTCCACCGGTTTGTCATTCCCCCAGTAGAAAGAACTGATACCCTTATTCAGACAAACAACTACTGGAAGTTAGCTAGATGGACCTTGACTATCAAGAGTTCAATCCCACCTTGAGCATTTACTGGCGTCAAATGTAGTCGCAGATCCTTATCGCGACATGGTTAGTATTTGTACTGCAGACCCTCCATTTAGTGCGGAATGTAAAGAATGCTCAACGAACAGATCCATTTTGGTCTGGTTGATTCGATTCTGCTCCAGAAGACTTATTCTGACTGGAAGCCGCCAGCACCCTCAGTGACTTTCTCCCGAACCAAAATTACTGTATCGAACAGCCGAGTTTGGGTACTCCAAGCAGAAAGGGTATAACCATTTAGTAATTCCACAGTCACTAGTGAATTTTGTAGCTACCCCCCCCCCCCTAAGTTCCCGGGGGTAATAACCGGGATGTAATTTGCAAAAACCCTGGTATTTGGATCGTTAGAAATACAAGCCAGATAAAAATACTTTGGTGTGAAAGCAACTGATATTTCTGAGTATTAGGAAATGTAGTGTCTGCCCTGCAACATAAAGGCAATGGCCCAATGGTCCTAATCCAACCAAGGGTATCTAAATACGAAACCTTGGGAAAGAGTATGCGCCCCAGATTTGGAACAATTTCCAATGTTCTCCTCCAAGGAAAAAAACATCTGTGTGTTATGATAGGACATTCACCAGATATTGCGAGTAGTTTATTGGGAGATAAGCGCCGGGGACAGTAGTTCCATCTTAAAAACCTAATTCTGCAGGCCATACCACTCCAAAATCTTAGTAACAGTAATGGAGGATAATCGTAATGAAATCTAAAATTGTGCCACCGACAAGGGTCTCTAAATCACATTGTTCCAATATCTGAGCTGGGTTTGCGGGAAGAACCAAAAATGAAAAGTACATTTTCGATTTTCTTGAAGAGCCCAAACTGATTTCAATAAACCCAATAGTGAAACTGGATGAAGTTTACCTGATGTGCCTGGGGCTATAATTCTGCTACCCAAAGTTTCATAGGGGACACTTTACATCTATGCATTGTATGGTGTAGATAAACGTTTGCCTTATGATTGTTGTATTCCCAATCCGAAACCAATTACAACCCTGATGATTTCGTAGCAAAATCGTACCAGCTTAGCTCAAAGTGTTTTAGAAGAATCGGGGAAACACTTCATAAATCAACAGCTGAATTTACAAGAGGTCCAATTTCTCGAGTAAAGCCATCAAAATCAAAGTAGGTTTTGGAGTTATGCTGACTAACTTTAAACAAATCGTTGAATCCAAAGCTTGATCAAAAGTTTGTTGGGCCTTATCGCGTAGTTTGAACATATCACTGGTAATAAGTATAAGGTTAGAGAGATTAAGTACTGGTAGTATAAAGAATCGCATTTGGATCATATAAGTTTATATGTGATGATAAGACGTTCCAACCCAGACTAATGTGACAGACTCTGACAATCCTCCATCCTGTACTCTCTTCCCCCCGATACTCAGTCAGATGATCACCTGAATGTCGTTATTCCCTACGTACACGACAGGTATTGAAATCCTCAAGTATCATTGTAAAAGCCTACTTCAGATTTGCCTCAAATAAAAGCATGAGTTACCTATGCACAGAGTTTTTGACCTCCCAGAATAACCCTTCTGTAGCCAATTTTACCCCGAGAAAGGGGGTAAATTTTAAAAACCCGTTAAATAAAATTAAAAACAACTTTAAAATATTTTTAGAATTTTTTTTTGGTTTTTGCTCCCCATTTGAAGGGTTAAAGTTTAGATTCGTGAAGAATTTTTTCTGGTTTTAAAACCCTTTTTTGAATTTTTCCTTTAGAAGAGTCCGAAAAAAAGATGTCTTAAAATTTTTTTTTTAACGGAAATTGGCCTAAGACTCTGTCCACAAACGCATATCTAAAACAGCCTAAGTGAGAAATTTCTACCCTAATCCACTATCGAACCCCCACATGATAGAGTCCTGTGTGAGTGAAGATGAGTCCTGTGTAAGTGAAAGTGAGTCCTGTGTGAGTGAAAGTGAGTCCTGTGTGAGTAAAAGGTGAGTCCTGTGTGAGTGAAGGTGAGTCCTGGTGAGTGAAGGTGAGTCCTGTGTGAGTGAAGGTGAGTCCTGTGTGAGTGAAGGTGAGTCCTGTGTAAGTGAAGGTGAGGTCCTGTGTGAGAAGGTGAGTCCTGTGTGAGTAAAAAGGTGAGTCCTGTGTGAGTGAAGGGAGTCCTGTGTGAGTGAAGGGAGTCCAGGTGAGTCCTGTGTGAGTGAAGATGAGTCCTTGTGAGTGAAGGTGAGTCCCTGTGTAAAGTGAAGGTGAGTCCTGTGTGAGTGAGGGTGAGTCCTGTGTGAGTGAAGGTGAGTCCTGTGGGAGTGAAGGTGATCCAGGTAAGCCTGTGTGAGTGAAGATAGTCCTGTGTGAGTGAAGGTGAGTCCTGTGTGAGTGAGGGTGAGTCCTGTGTGAGTGAAGGTGAGCCCTGTGGAGTGAAGGTGAGTGAGTGAAGGGTGAGTCCTGTGTGAGTAAAAGGTGAGTCCTGTGTGAGTGAAGGTGAGTCCTGTGTGAGTGAAGGTGAGTATGTGAGTGAAGGTGAGTCCTGTGTGAGTGAAGGTGAGTCCTGTGTGAGTGAAGGTGATCCTGTGTGAGTGAAGGTATCCAAAACAGTGAGATCCCAAAGCCTGTGCTCTTAACCCCTTTACGAAATTTTTGAAGGAAAATTATGATGATTCTGGTCTTATTTTGAACACATCGATTCCAAGCTGAGGGGGGATTACCTCAAACCCTTCTTTTTTCCACTGTTCTTCTTTTTGTTGGACTGATGAAGCCACTGTGTTGGGGAAACCAAAATTACTGGAACACGAAGTCCCTCGACCTGTACTTCTTAGAACGCAGGCGAGAAAGGTACATCATAATCTACACTTCAATATTCTGGAGGGATTGGTCCAAATCTGCCACCCGAAATCACTCCATGCACAGCAGGAGCTTGGCAAATAGAGTAAGATATCCCCAATACAAAAGCAAGGATGCAGTGAGTACACAAGAGAGAAAATTTGCGTAGAAGGGCCACGACTCTTAAATATCCTTCATCGTGCACAAGAAATTACCAAACAACCCCTTGGATGTCTTCAAATGGAACTGTTAAGTCCTCAAGTCAAATTTCTTATCAGCCAGGGCTGTGTGCGTACTTAAACTGCAGATGGTGGCACCAACAGAATTGTCTACCAGGCCAGCAAACCCTGAGACCTGGGATAAGACCGGACAGCAGGGCGATTTAACCCTGGAAGCAACTACAGATTTTAAGCCAACCGCTAGCATACCTGGGGAGGGGGGTAAGTGGGACTACCCTTCTCACCACTAAAACTTTGGGGAAAGCCCCGGAGAATACTGCCCCATCACGCAAGGTTACCTAACGAAACTCCAGAGTGTTGTCCTAGACCAGTCCCATGCTTGTATACCTGGAGTGAGAGAGACTCCAGTACTCGGTATTTACTCCACGCCCAATTTTTGCTCCACCTCCCATTCTTAAACCCCAAACCCCGTCTCAACATGAGGCGGGACTTCCCCGCATCCTTGCTTCTGAAGACGGGAGGGAGCCTCACTCCCCACCCAAATAACGGAGGGATTAATTAAAAACCCATTGATACAAGGAAGAGCAGGTGGTGTTTTCCGGGTAGTGGCTATCACAGGTGCTACCTGCGAGAGAACCACCTTAAACCCTGTTGTTAATTTAAAAGGAAGTCAGTGTCCCGGGCCCAATTCACAGGTAAGATGCACCGCGTTTTGCACGCACTCGCCCCGCGCACACTACAAGAGATGCATCGGTGCTAGGAATCATACAGTCCTGAATTTCGACACCTTGCAAAAGTAAACATTGAGGGGGAACAACAGGTAGTAAGGGGATTGGGGGAGAGAAACCAAATCAGAAAATGAAAACTTCGAAAGGATGAGAGAAGTCCTGAAAACAGCGCGATGGTAAACAAAGAAAACTGGAAAGTTAATCAATGAACAAGTTGGCGCAACCCAGGAGGAAAATCGTGCGAGGCAACACAAAACTTCCTACCCAGAAGTGATACTGGCCCAGAGTCGTGGTTCAACCAGTGATACAAAGG
The DNA here is from genome assembly GCF_026875155.1 of Cherax quadricarinatus. Classification (NCBI taxonomy): domain Eukaryota; kingdom Metazoa; phylum Arthropoda; class Malacostraca; order Decapoda; family Parastacidae; genus Cherax; species Cherax quadricarinatus. Next base: position 2,728 of record NW_026468376.1, on the reverse strand, counting down.
AAACAAAACAGACGTGCAAGAGCATGGAAAAATTACAAAAATAAAACGAAGGACAGAAGATCACAGAAACGAGCAGAAGATCCAGAAAGGAATATGCAAGAATGAGAAGTTGAGAGTTTGAGAAATGACGTAGCAACAGAAGCCAAGGCTGCAATGAAACTGTGCGCGTTACAGCATGAGAAAAACAGCAGGAAAAATGCCCGATGAGAAACACCAAGTGTGTGAGGAGTTTAAACAAGCGTTGAAAAGACGGTTCCGAGCGTAAACAAAAATAACACAAGAGTTTTAAAACAAAGGTTACAACAAGGTGCAAGAGGCATCAGAAGCAATGGAACCCCCAATGAGAGTCACCACTGATTCTGCAAGAGGCAGCAGAAAATTCTGAATCAATGTTTTTCAACAAAGGGTGGCCGCGGCACCCTGGTATGCCACTGATAGTGCCCAGGGGTGCCGCGGCACCCTGGTATGCAACTAATAGTGCCCCCGGGGTGCCGCGGCACCCTGGTATGCCACTGATAGTGCCCAGGAGTGCCGCGGCACCCTGTATGGGAACTAATAGTGCCCAGGGTGCCACGGCACCCCGGTATGCCACTGATAGTGCCCAGGGGGTGCCCCCGCGCCTGGTAGCCACGATAGTTTCCCAGGGTGGGTCGGCACCCGGAAAACCACTGAATGCCCCGGGGCCGCGGCCCGGATGCAATAATATGCCCCGGGGGGGCCGGGCACCCTGGTGCAACTGATAGTGCCCAGGAGTGCCACGGCACTCTGATATCCACTGGTAGTGCCCAAGAGTGCCGCGGGACCCTGGGGATCCACTGATAGTGCCCAGGTGCCCCCGGGGACCTGAAATGCCCTGAAGGTCCAAAAGTGGCCCCGGATCTTTTAATGACTGAAGTACCCAAGATTTCCGCGGCACCCGGAAAGCAACTGAAAAAGTACCCCAAAGTGCCGCCGGGGACCCGGTAATCCCCTATAGTACCCAAGATTTCCCTGGCACCCTGGGAAGCCACTGATAAACCCCGAGGGGGCCCGGCACCCTTTTTAGCCACTGACAGTGCCCAAGGGTGCCCCGGCACCCTGGTATGCCCGAAGTGCCCCCAAAAGTGCCGCGGCACTCTGAAAGCCACGATATACCCAAAGGCCGCGGCACCCTGTATGCCACTGAAGTGCCCAAGAGGGGCCGCGGCACCCTTTTAAGCCACTGACAGTGCCCAAAGGGGGGCCGGGGGGCACCCCCGGTATGCCACTGATATCCCCAAAAGTGCCGCGGCACTCGATATGCCACTGATAGTACCCAAGAGTGCCGCGGGACCCGGTAGACGATAGTGCCCAGGAGTGCCGGAAGAGTGTTAGTAATGCTGTCCTAGGTACATCGTCTTAATTAGACCACAATTTTTCTCACTAGTATCTCTTGTATAATTACTGAAGGACAGTTACAATTTTTTGAGCAGATATTATAAATGATAAACTGTTATAGTATAAAAGTAAATACGTGAATATAAATATATATAATAGTAACCGTTTGTGTTGGGTTTATAATGACCATTTTCTCTGGTTACAACTTTACAGTTTGTGTCGTGTTGACTTCCAGGGAGATGTTGACTTCCAGGAGATGTTGACTTCCAGGGAGATGTTGACTTCCAGGGTGATGTTGACTTCCAGGGAGATGTTGACTTCCAGGTGATGTTGACTTCCAGGGAGATGTTGACTTCCAGGGTGATGTTGACTTCCAGGGAGATGTTGACTTCCAGGAGATGTTGACTTCCAGGGAGATGTTGACTTCCAGGGAGATGTTGACTTCCAGGGAGATGTTGACTTCCAGGGAGATGTTGACTTCCAGGGAGATGTTGACTTCCAGGGTGATGTTGACTTCCAGGGAGATGTTGACTTCCAGGGTGATGTTGACTTCCAGGGAGATGTTGACTTCCAGGGAGATGTTGACTTCCAGGGTGATGTTGACTTCCTGGGAGATGTTGACTTCCAGGGAGATGTTGACTTCCAGGGTGATGTTGACTTCCTGGGAGATGTTGACTTCCAGGGAGATGTTGACTTCCAGGGAGATGTTGACTTCCAGGGAGATGTTGACTTCCAGGAGATGTTGACTTCCAGGAGATGTTGACTTCCAGGGAGATGTTGACTTCCAGGGGAGATGTTGACTTCCAGGGAGATGTTGACTTCCAGGGAGATGTTGACTTCCAGGGAGATGTTGACTTCCAGGGGAGATGTTGACTTCCAGGGAGATGTTTGACTTCCAGGGAGATGTTGACTTCCAGGGAGATGTTGACTTCCAGGGAGATGTTGACTTCCAGGGAGATGTTGACTTCCAGGAGATGTTGACTTCCAGGAGATGTTGACTTCCAGGGGAGATGTTGACTTCCAGGAGATGTTGACTTCCAGGGAGATGTTGACTTCCAGGGAGATGTTGACTTCCAGGGAGATGTTGACTTCCAGGGAGATGTTGACTTCCAGGGAGATGTGACTTCCAGGGAGATGTTGACTTCCAGTGGAGATGTGACTTCCAGGGAGATGTTGACTTCAAGGGAGATGTTGACTTCAAGGGAGATGTTGACTTCCAGGCGAGATGTTGACTTCCATGGAGATGTTGACTTCCAGGGAGATGTTAACTTCCCAGGGAGATGTTAACTTCCCAGGGAGATGTTAACTTCCCAGATAGATGTTACCTTTCCCCGGGGGATGTTACTTCCCAGGGGGAGTAACTTCCCAGGGG
>NW_026468375.1:0-11798 GCF_026875155.1 Cherax quadricarinatus | reverse complement strand
CCCATTTTTTAAGTATTTGGTGAACAACCACCCGGGGTACACCACCTTTTAGTAGGTGGTAGACAGAAACACCAGGAAGGGAAAACCTTTGTGGTAGTATGTTGGTAGACAGCAACCAAGGAAGGACCCATTGTGGTAGTATGTTGGTAGACAGCAACCACCTAGGAAGGTACTACCATCTGTGGTGTAGTTTGTTGGTAGACAGCAACCACCGAAGGGTGGGATACTACCATTCCTGTGGTAGTATTGTTGGTAGACAGCAACACCCAGGAAGGTACTACCATCCTGTGGTAGTATGTTGGTAGACAGCAACCACCCAGGAGGGTTACACACCTGTTGGGTAGTATGTTGGTAGACAGCAACCACCCTGGAAGGTACTACCATCCTGTGGTAGTAGGTTGGTAGACAAGCAACCACCTGGGAAGGTACTACCGTCCTGTGGTAGTATGTTGGTAGGCAGAATCCACCCTGGAATGGTACTACCATCCTTAGGTAGTATGTTGGTGAACTGCAACACCAAACCTGGAAGGTACTACCATCCTGTGGTAGTAGGTTGGTAGACAGCAACCTCCCAGGGAGGTACTACCATCCTGTGGTAGTATGTTGTAGACAGCAACAAAAAAAACCCCCCCCCCCCCCACCCTTGGAAGGTACTGGCCATTCCTGTGGTGTAGGTTGGTAGACAGCAACCACCCAGGAAAGGTTCTACCATCCTTGTGGTGTAGGTTGGTTGACGCAACCAACCAGGAAGGTACTACCATTCCTGTGGTCGTAGGTTGGTAGACTGCAACCACCCTGGATGGTACTACCATCCTGTGGTAGTAGGTTGGTAGGTCAGGGCAACCACCCAGGAAGGCATACCATCCCTGTGGTAGTATGTAGGTAGGACAGGCACCACCCTGGAAGGTACTGCCATCTGTGGTAGTTGGTTGTAGACAGCAACCACCCAGGAAGGCTACTTACATCCTGTGGTGTAGGATGTAGACAGCATCCAACCTAGGAAAGGTACTACCATTCTGTGGTCGTAGGTGGTAGGACAGCAAACCACCCTGGAAGTGTATTACCATCCTGTGGTAGTTTGTTGGTAGTAGTCAGGCAACCACCTTGAAGGAACTACCATCTGTGGTAGTAGGTTGGGTCGTAGACAGCAACCACCCTTGAAGGTACTTCCTCCTGTGGTAGTTAGGTTGGGAGACAGCACCAACCAGGAAGGGACTACACACCCTGTGGTAGTAGGTTGGTAGACAGCAACACCAGGAAAGGTACTTACCGTCCTGTGGTAGTAGGTGATTTGGTAGACAGCAACCACCCAGGGAAAGGTACTACCACCCTGTTGGTAGTAGGTTGGTAGACAGCAACCACCAGGAAGGTACTAAACCCTGTGGTAGTAGGTTGGTAGACAGCAACCACCCCAGAGGTAGGTTACTACCACCCTGTGGTGTAGGTTGGTAGACAGCAACCACCAGGAAGGGGTACTACACCCTGTGTAGTAGGTTGGTAGGACAGCAAACCACCCAGGAAGTTACTACCACACTGTGGGTAGTATGTTTGTAGCCAGACACCAGGAAGGTAATATCACCTTGTCGGTAGTAGGTTAGTAGACACCAACAACCAGGAAGGTACTACCACCCTGTGGTAGTTAGGTTGGTAGGACAGCAACCACATGAAGGTACTTCCACCCTGTGGCAGTAGGTTGGTAGACAGCAAACCACCAGGAAGGTACTACCTCCCTGTGGTAGTAGGTTGGTAGACTGCAACCACCAGGAAGGTACTACGTCCTGTGGCAGTAGGTGGTATGACAGCAACCAACCAGAGAAGGTATACCACCTGTGGCAGTAGGTTGGTGCGTATACTGCAATACCCAGGAAGGTACTTACCACCCTGTGGTAGTATGTTGGTAGACAGCAACCATACCTGGAAGGTTCTACCACCCTGTGGTTTAGTAGGTGTTGGTAGACAGATCCACCAGGAATGTTACTAACACCCTGTGGTATTAGTAGGTTGGTAGACAGCAACCGACAGGAAGGTACTACCACCCTGTGGTAGTAGTTGGTAGACATCAAAACCACAGGAAGGTTTGACTACCACCCTGTGGTAGTAGGTTGGATTTTTTAAGGGGGGGGGGGGGAAACCAAAGGCAACCCCCAGGAAGGTACTACACCCTGTGGTATTAGATTGGTAGGACAGCAACCACCAGAAGGTACTACCACCCTGTGGTAGAGGTTGGTAGACAGCAACCACCAGGATGGTATACCATCCTGTGGCGTATGTGTGTTGGTAGACAGCAAACACCCAGGAAGGAAGGCACTACCACCCTAGTGTTGTAGGTTGGTAGACAGCAACCACCCAGGCAGTACTACCACCCTGTGGTAGTAGGTTGGTAGACAGGAACCACCAGGTAAGGTACTACCACCTGTGGGTAGTATGTTGGTAGACAGGCAAACACCCAGGATGGTACTACCACCCTGTGGTAGTAGGTTGGTAGACAGCAACGACCCAGGAAGGTATACCACCCCTGTGGTCGTAGGATGGTAGACAGGCAACCACCCAGGAAGGTACTACCACTCTGTGGTAGTAGGTGGGTAGACAGCAACCACCAGGAAGGTAATACCACCCTGTGGGTAGTAGGTTGGTAGACAGCAAACCACCCAGGAAGGTACTACCATCTGTGGTGTAGATTGGTTAGACAGCCAACCACCAGGAAGGTACTACCACCTGTGGTAGTAGGTTGGTAGACAGAACCACCCTGGAAGGTACTACCATCCTGTGGTAGTAGGTAGGTAGACAGCAACCACCCTGGAAGGTACTACCATCCTGTGGTAGTAGGTAGGTAGACAGCAACCACCCTGGAATGTGCTACCATCCCTGTTCGGTAAGTAGGTAGGTAGACAGCAAACCACCCAGGAAGGTACTCCCATCCTGCTGGTTATAGGTTGGTAGACAGCTAACCACCAGGGAAGTAATACCATCTTGTGGTAGATAGGGTGGTAGAAAGGAACCCCCACCCACCGAATGTATACCCACATCTGGGTAGTAGGTAGCTAGACAGCAACTACCCAGGAATTTACTACCATCCTGTGGTAGTAGGATGGTAAACAGCAACCACCCAGGACGGTACTACAATCCTGTCTTAGTAGGTTCGTAGACAGCAACCACCCAGGGAGGTACTACAATCCTGTGTTAGTAGGTTGGGAGACAGCAACCACCCTGGAAGGTACTACCATCCTGTGGTAGTAGGTTGCTAGACAGCAACCACCCTGGAAGGTACTACCATCCTGTGGTAGTAGGATGGTAGACAGCAACCACACAGGAAGGTACTACCGACCTGTGGTAGTAAGTTAATAGACAGCAACCACCCAGGAAGGTACTACAATCCTGTGTTAGTAGGTTGGGAGACAGCACACCCTGGAAGGTACTACCATCCTGTAGGTAGTATGTTGTTAGACAGCAACCACCTGGATGGTTATACCATCCTGTGGTAGTATGTTGGTTAACAGCAACCACCTGGAAGGTACTACCATCCTGTGGTAGTCTGTTGGTAGACATCAAACCACCCTGGAGGTACTACCTCCTGTGTTAGTATGTTATTGGTAGCAGCAACACCCTTGAGAAGGTACACATCCTGTGGTAGTATGTTGGTAGACAGCAACCACCCTGGAAAGGTACTACCATCATGGGTAGTATGTTGGTAGGACAGCAACCACCCTGGAAAGGTACTACATCCTGTGTAGTAGGTTGGTAGACAGCAACCGCACCCAGGCGGTACTACCGGTCTGTGGTAGTATGTTGGGTAGACAGCAAACCCACCCCCCCCCCCCCCCCCCCCCCCCCCCCCCCCCCCCCCCCCCCCCCCCCCCCCACCCCCCCCCCCCCCCCCCCCCCCCCCCCCCCCCCCCCCCTGGAAGGTTCACTACACATCCTGTGGTTAGTCATGTTGGTAGGACAAGCAACCCCACCCTGGAAGGTACTACCAACCATGTGGTTCGTATGGTGGTAGACAGCAACTCACCCTGGAGGTACTTACCATCCTGTGGTAGTATGTTGGTAGACAGCAACCACCCTGGAAGGTACTACCATCCTGTGGTAGTATGTTGGTAGACAGCAACCACCCTGGATGGTACTACCATCCTGTGGTAGTATGTTGGTAGACAGCAACCACCCTGGAAAGGTACTACCATCTGTGGTAGTAAGGTTGGTAGACAGAACACCCAGGGATAGGTACTACCGTCCTGTGGTAGTATGTTGGTAGGCAGAAGCAACTTCTGGAAGGTAACTACCATCCGGTGGTTAGTATGTTGGTAGACAGCAACCACCCTGGAAGAGTACTACCATTGTTGGTCAGTATGAGGTTCGGTAGACAGCAAACCACCAGGGAGGTTAACTACCATCCTTTGGTAGTATGTTGGGTAGACAGCAACCACCCATGAAAGGTACTACCATCCTGTGGTGTAGGTTGGTTCGACAGCTCAACACCAGGAAGGTACTACCATCCTGTGGTAGTAGGTTGGTAGACAGCAACCACCCAGGAAGGTACTACCATCCTGTGGTAGTAGGTTGGTAGACAGCAACCACCCTGGAAGGTACTACCATCCTGTGGTAGTAGGTTGGTAGACAGCAACCACCCAGGAAGGTACTACCACTGTGGTAGTATGTTGGTAGACAGCAACCACCCAGGAAGGTACTACCATCCTGTGGTAGTATGTTGGTAGACAGCAACCACCCTGGAAGGTACTACCATCCTGTGGTAGTATGGTTGGTAGACAGCAACCACCCTGGAAGGTACTACCATCCTGTGGTAGTAGGTTGGTAGACAGCAACCACCCTGGAAGGTACTACCATCCTGTGGTAGTAGGTTGGTAGACAGCAACCACCCAGGACGTACTGCCATACTGCCTAATGCGTGTGAAACAGAAAGATGTAAATGTTTTATACACTTTCGTCTGTCGACCTGCGGGGAGAGAGGACGCTTCTACAGTTTCTCTTGCACGCCACCTGGTGAGGAAAACATAGCATTAGCACCAAGATGGCGGACCGTATGAGCCGGCTCATGAATACTGTCTGCATCGAGCTGGTCAGGGGATCATTAAGCAACGCCACGATGAACGTTCTCCTGCCAAGCATTATCAAGGACGTTTATGGCATCCCCAACGAAGAGTTGTACGGTGTTGCGCTGAATGGTATGTCAAGGGTCTTCGTGAAGTTTATGAGGGCCGACTTCTACTCCTGCATCGTCGACGAATTTCAAGAAACTAGGATGAGAGTCAATTCGGCAGTGGAAGTACGCTTGCATGATGTTTCTAAGTATTATACTTGGGTGAAGGCACGGAATGTACCTTTTGAAGCGACAGCATACAGCCTATAGGATGTGTTCAGTTGTTATGGGACTGTACACTCGGCGAGCATGGGAATGTGGAGGGACGGCCCCTACGAGGGACTGCCGGAAGGATCCTTCACACTGAAAATGACTCTGAGGAGGCCGATACCATCGTGCGTCACATTGTATGGTTATAGAACTCAGGTTCTTGTACACTATGCGGGGCAGAAGAGGACGTGCCGTTTATGTGACTTATTAGCACAATGCGGCACAATGCCCCAGGAGACAGGGCCCTAGGGTTCAAGAACAAGTTTCTGAAGACAAGCAGTTAGAAGCCTTGGACGTTATGCCGGGTGATGTGGAAGGCCTGGGGAAGGGCCTATGGAGTGAGGAGGTTGAAAGAGCGGAGGTGGCTTTGGAGACGTGTGTTACACTACCAGAGGAAACGGGAGGGAGGGAATATCGCTGTCAGACAGACTGTTAGGTTCTACAGATTCAGCTCAAGAAGGGATTTCGGAGGCTGTGCTGAAGGATATTTTGGATGAGTCGGAGCATGGTGTGGAAGGAGACGAGAGGTTAGGTGATGTCAAGGTGATGGACGAACAGAAATGGGGTAAGGAGGACTTGAGTGAGGTTAGAATGGAGAGCAATGAGGTGGTGGAGGTCCATCAAGAAGGTGTGATTGAAGATGTGTGTAGAAGGGTAGCTCCCGCAAGAGATCAGCGGGGGCATCAGACATGGACGAGGTCCTCACACTGGCGCAGTGGCCTGGGAAGAAGGTTTGGGCAGCTGTGGTGGAAACGGCGAAACCGGGAGGGGGGAGGAGCAATGGGAAGATCGGCAGGAAGGGACAGGAAGGGGTTGGAGGGCAGGAACGAGGGATTGCTAGAGATGGACCGAGACCTATGAAAGGAGGACCAAGTAAGGCTCAGCGGCATAGGGGTAAGCCGCCATTCTTGTAATTTCAGGTGTGTAACTTTCAATGTTAACGGTCTTAAGACCGAGGTCAAGAGGGTATGGTTAGAGTGGTTTATAAGGAGATTTAGTAATGATGTCTGTTTTTTGCAGGAACATAACCATAGGTTAGGATGTGAGTTGGTTTTGAAAGGTTATAGGTTGTTTACCAGTGATGCTTTGAGGTTGAAAGGAGGTGTGGCTGTGGCGGTAAAGGAGACCAGTCCTTTGCGTATCCTGGGTTGGGAGGAGGGGAGGCGGAAGGGTTGTCAGGGTGGATGGGTTTTGGGGGGCTGGGAGGGTTTGTTTTATAGGTGTGTACATGCCAGCAACTAGTAACGCTAGAGTGAAGGTGGATTTTGTGCGCGATGTCTTGGTGTATCATTTGAGATGTTTACCTGCTATTACGGTGTTTGGCGGGGATTGGAATTGTGTAATTAGGAATGGGGATGTGGTTCTGAGGGGAACGGGTTGTGTTCTGGGGGTTCTGAGAGACGTTTTGCAGGATGTTGGAGTGGTAGATGTGGTGGGGAGTAGGGGATATGGAGTGGAGCACACTTTTATTCGTAGGGGATATGAGGCATGGTTAGATAGGATTTATGTTAGGCAGGGAATAGGTGCAGTGAGGGTTAGGACTATAGATGTGGGTTTTTCTGATCATCATGCTGTTATAGCAGATTTGAGGGTAGATGGTATAGTGAGAGTTTATGTAGGATACTGGAAATTGAATGTGAGGCTCCTTAGGGATGAGGGTGATGCTACAGGATTTGAGGATTGGTGGAAATCCTTTTGGGAGACTAGGAATAGGGAGATGGATTTGCTGGATTGGAGGGAAATGAGGGCTAAAGTTGGAATCGCGGACTTTTTTAAAGTACGGGGTAAGGAGATGGCGAGGTGGAGCTATGGTCTACAAAATTATCTTGAAGGTCAGTTAAATGACTGTTATGCAGAGAACCGGGTGGGGCGGAGTAAGGACATGGAACGTTTGCAAAATAGGTTGGTGGAAATCCATAATGAAACGTTTGAGGCAATTAGAGTTAGGGCGGGGTTGGAGGATGTTTTAAGGGGGATAGGCCGTCGGGATTTGTACTCAGGAAGTTCAAGGAAAGGCAGACGAAAACCACCTTTGTGTATATAGAGGCAGGAATAGGGAGGGGTGGATTTGAGGAGGGTCAAGGCCTATCCACCATGGAACATATTAGTTTGTACGCCGATTTCTGGTTCAGGGAGAAATGGAGGAGGGTTGGCGGGGGAGTGGGTGAGGGACGTTTTGGGGATGAGGGGTTTAATAGGAGTTATAAGTGAGCAGGACAGTGACAGACTCGAGAGTAGTATTAGTGTAGAGGAGGTGGAGGAGGCAGTTTTTGGGCTGTGCCAGGGTAAAACCCCTGGGATAGATGGCATACCCAACGATTTTTATAGGTGTCATTGGGGGAGTGTATGGCATTGTCTGGTGGGGGTTTTGAATTGAATGTTAAGTAGTGGGAGGATGGGAAAATCGCAAAGAGCGGGTGTCATGGTTTTAGTGCCCAAAAAGAAGGAATGCCGAGTTTCGAATGATTACCGTGCGATTACGTTAATGTGCTCGGATTACAAGATTTTTGCTAAGATTTTAGGCAACAGAATGAGGAAAGTGTTGGGTTTAGTGTTACATAGGGGGCAGTTGGGAATTCCGGGGAGAAGGATGAGGGATGGACATGGTTTTATTAGGGATTTTCTAGAGAGATGTACAGGATGGGGAATACTAGGCTTAGATTGGGAGAATGCATACGATTGCGTGGACAGAGATTTCTTAGAGAGGTTGGGGTTTCGGGAGGGGGTAGTGAGGTGGGTGAGCACCCTGTATGCTGAGGCGGAGGTGAGGATACAGGTCAATGGGAGGTTGGGTGAAAGTGTACCCATGGAAAGAGGTTTAAGGCAGGGTTGCCCGCTATCGCAGCTGCTTTTTGTGTGCGTGCAGAATCCTTTCTATGAGTCTGTTGAGCGTGTGATGGACGAACAGGAGATGGAGGGGGGGGTGCAAAGGGGTCATTGTTGGGTATGTGGATGATACTACTGTTTTGCTACGGGGTAAGGAGGAGTTAAGGAGGGTGGGTAGAGTGATTCAGAAGTTTGGTATGAATACGGGGATGCGAGTTAATACAGTGAAATCAAGGTTACTATAGGTGGGTAATTGGATGGGGGAGGGGCGCTTAAGAATGGGGTTAGGATGGACAGTGGTTGATAGAATCAGGGTATGTGGAATATGGTGTATGGAGGGGGTGCAGGCCTGCAGAAGGGTAAATTCGGAGTCTGTCACGGGTAAGGTTTTAGGTAGTCTGGGAGGTTTAAGTGCAAGGGACCTAGCTTTACATCAGAGGGTAGTGGTGGTAACTTCACTTGTCTATAGCAAGATATGGGGGTGGCAGAGGTTTTTCCCTTAGAAGTACAGGACATTGTGGAAATGCAGAGGAGGGTGCTAAAGTTTGTGTGGGGATTTGGGAGGGCATGGTTAAGTAAGGAGGTAGTTATGACGGATGTTCGAAGAGGAGGTTTAGGTTTGTTGCCTTTAGGACTGAGAGTAATGGCTATATATATCAAGCGGAGGTATATTAGGGAAGGTGGTGTGAGGGGAGCTAAAGTAGGAAGAGTTATGGAGGAGGCACATAAATGGTGGAGTGGCAAGGACCTGCGGGTATGTGAAGATATGGTATAAACCTTGGTAATAAATACCGACAAGTTGGTTTAGAAAGACACATAAGCAAACACTATAACATATTTATTAGAAAACGTTTCGGTCCTGGGACCTTGATCACTTCTAACACTTCTAGAAGTGATCAAGGTCCCAGGACAGAAACGTTTTCTAATAAATATGTTATAGTGTTTGCTTACGTGTCTTTCTAAACCAGTGTGAAGATATGTTGAGATTTTTATTGACAGTGCAACAGGTGGATAACATCAAAGTGTAAAGGTTGGTGAGGGTAGTGAAAGGTCAGGGAATTATGCAAGGGGTAGCCGTGTATCCAACGTATGATTGGGGGGTTATTTGGAAAGATTTTAGTAAGCTTAGGATACCGGCTAGAGTAAGAGAATTAGTGTATCGTTTCATCATGGGTATTCTGGCCTCCAAGGAGGTGTTAATTAAGACATATGGGGTTTGTGGAAGAGGCTTTTTGTCAGTTTTGTGGTGATTTTGAAACGCCGTTTCATGTGGTCTTCTTTTGTACCTCCTTGGAGGGGGTGAGATCATGGATGGGTGGGGTTATCAGACTGCTGGGGGGGGGGTCGTTTGCCGCTTTTAAGGGCTTTACTACTAGATGTAAGGGGAGTGCCTAGCGATGTGGGACGGGCTATAATGTATATCATAGTAGATTATCTGGATATCTCATGGGGAATGAGGCAATTAAGGGGTGATAAGAGGATAAAAGCGTTGGCGGCTAGATTCTATAGGACGAAATGTAGAAATATGCTGGTTTATGGGGCGTCCTGGAAAAAAAAGTTTCCCGGAAGGTTATAGGAACCTCACTGTGGGTTCCCTTTGTCGGGGTCCCTGAGGATGGGAAAAGGGGTGGTCTTCTGGGGGAATGTAAAGGGGCGGGTTTGTTTGCCGCTGGAGTTTATGTGGTGTGTAAGAGGAAGGTAGTGGCAGTTTGGTATGGATGGAAAGTTATGTTTCACGGGAATGTTTGCCATAGTGAGATATAAGAGTAGCTTACAAGGTTAATTTTCTAACCCTGATGGTTATGTTCACTGTGTAAGAAATTTTCCTTGATAGCCAGGATACCGAGCCCATAGGATCTCTGTTTTAAGTAATCAGATATGGCAAGTTGGTTCCAACATAAAAAATTTTCTGAGGTACGTGTCTGTTCTTTTATGAGCAGCAAGATACAGCGACCTTATACTTACTACTTGTCTTGTATTATGTTTAACTTTTGTCTGCTGGAGGTTCTATGTGGTAATTTTTTATGAGTATGTATAGGTCTCGGGTCAATACCATGCTTTTTTTAAGGGGTTTATACCAAAAATTTTGCGGACAAGAGTTTCGGTTTACATACATATGTGGGAGGTTTTATTTCTGTGTAGGATTTGGTATTAAACCCTTTGCATGTGCTGAGTTTTATTATGTTATAAAAGCTTGTTTTGGGTTTATTTTATTTTTGTATGTTACATGTATGTTGTTCTGTTTTCTGTACCAGAATTATTGTACTTCGTGGTTTAACATATTATTAATATTAAAATACTGTTTGTCTATGGTTATTGTGCATAAGGAATAATACGTTCCTTCATAGCGGGTTGTTAGGTTTTGTGTTGTTTTGAGTTGTTAGGGCAGTTTAGTTAGGTCTTTTTACTTTACTGACATGATATGTGCCTAACCTCCATAGTGGGAAAATTTATGGAATCAATAATTGCCGAGGCAGTTCGTAGCCACCTTGAAAAGCATAAATTAATCAAACGAATCTCAGCTGGTTTTACAAGGGGGTTCCTGCCTTACAAATTTTATTAACTTTTTTCACTAAGGTATTTGAGGGGGAGATCATGGTAATGAATTGATATTGGTTAAAAGGGCTTCAGTAAAGGGTTTTGAAGGGTCCCAATCAGAGACTTTGAGGAAAAATTTAAAAACAGGAATAAAAAATTTTTTTGGATAACATTTACAAATACAAAGAGTTTCAAAAGGGGGGTCAAGTGGGGGGGCCACGGGGTTTCCCCGGGGTCGGTTTGGGCCCCCTGCTTTCACAATTACATAAACGACATAGTGAGGGCTAAAGGCGCTTTGGCAAGTTTGCCGATGACACCCAAAAAGGCCGTCGAATTCTTCTGACGAGGACATTCGAGCACTCAGGAAAATTTGAATGATGATGCAGTGGCGGGGAGTGGCAGTGCATTTTAAAATAGACAAATGCAAAGTTCTAATTTTGGAAAAAGGGCAAAAACAGCCCATTTAAAAAAATAATTGATCAATATTTCGGTTGCGAAAAAGATTTTGGAGTTTTGGTTAGCGTAATCGAAACAAGAAAAAAGTGATAATCCTGTTCGCAATAAAGTAAAAGTCCTTTTGGTTCTATCAAAAAGCATAAATAATAGGAGTCCCCAGTTGTTCTTCAATTATACATCCCTTGGTTAGGCCATTTAGATTATGTGCCGTTTTGGGCACCCTATTACGAAAGGATTAAATTCTTGGAATATGTACCCAAAAAAGGTGAAAAAGATGATCCCGTATCAGAAACCCCCTATGAGGGAAGATAAGGGCCTGAAAAATGACTTTAGAAAAAACGTAGAATTAGGGGGGGGTATGATTTGGGTGTATAGTGGAAGAAGGGAAAAAATAAAAGGGGGTGTAAAAGTTGCTAAAATATCTAGCCTAGACGGCTGCGCAATGGTTTTAAATTGGAAAATTCAGATTCAGGAGGATATGGAAAATAAGGGGGTTTTGGTAATAGAGTTGGGATGAGTGGGAAAAAACTCCAAGTACCGTTTAAGGCCGAACGTTGGTAGCTTTAAAAAAGGGTTTGGTAATACATGAGAGATGTGGGGGGGGTGTGAGTTAGAC
>NW_026468374.1:0-12288 GCF_026875155.1 Cherax quadricarinatus | reverse complement strand
GGCTGAGGGAGTTGCATGGAACCCACTTCTCTCTGTACACTTCAGCCGTATAAGAGGAGTGTGAGAAGAGCGTGAGAGTAGTGAAAGAGATCTCGTGGCGTAAAACCTATGTGAGAGTAGTGTTAAAGCGTGACAGAGCAGTGTTAGAGCGTGCTAGAGCAGTGTTAGAGCGTGCTAGAGCAGTGTTAGAGCGTGCTAGAGCAGTGTTAGAGCGTGCTAGAGCAGTGTTAGAGCGTGCTAGAGCAGTGTTAGAGCGTGCTAGAGCAGAGTTAGAGCGTGCTAGAGCAGTGTTAGAGCGTGCTAGATCAGTGTTTGAGCGTGTTAGAGCAGTGATAGATCGTGCTAGAGCAGGGTTAGAACGTGCTAGAGCACTCGTTATGCAGAGCACTTCGGGCAACTTAAAGTTAATCTTGTCCCCCAGGATGCGACCCACAACAGCCAGCTAACACGCAGGTAACTACTTACTGCTAGGTGAACATTCATTAAAGATTTGCCGGTACTTCCGGCCCGGGTCTTCTCCAGAAGGTGACCCGGCGACTAGGTGAACAGGAACAGCAAGTGCAAGGAAACAGTAATACCGTTCCAACGGTAAGGGATCGCTCCCTAATCCCTCACTGTCTGAAGACGCTACCAAGCAAGCCACGAGCATAAAAAAAAAAATCTGATTTCTAAAAGTCTGCAAAATGGCTGAAAGAAAACGAAATACGACAAACTAATAGATGGTTTGTTTGCAATCGTGTCATTACGATTTTGAGTGATAATAGAAGATTATACATAGAGTAGGTTAATAGAAAACGGTTAATAATTTCTATGAAGCCATCAACAAGGAAAAGAGGACAAAAAACTATATGTACTTAATGATATTAGAAATGATAGTAAATGATACTTAAAATAATATTAAATGGTACTAGTAATTATATTAAATGATACTAGAAATTATATTAGAAAGGGTGGTAAATGATACTAGAAATTATACTAGAAAGGGTGGTAAATTATACGAGAAATTATACTAGAAAGGGTGGTAAATTATACGAGAAATTATACTAGAAAGGGTGGTAAATGATACTAGAAATTATATTAGAAAGGGTGGTAAATGATACTAGAAATTATACTAGAAAGGGTGGTAAATTATACGAGAAATTATACTAGAAAGGGTGGTAAATTATACGAGAAATTATACTAGAAAGGGTGGTAAATTATATGATAAATTATATTAAATGATGCTAGAAAAGAGAGTAAATGATACTAGAAATTATATTAAATGATACCAGAAATTTAAAAAAAAATGTTTCTTTAAAAACACCAGAACACAGCACACACACTTTGTCAATGGTCCAAGTCGGACCGAAACGTCGTCGTAAGCTTCTCTCTTTTATGTGCGGGTTATTTGTGTATTGTTCCAGTCACGGTATTGTGCCTTTTTGTTATTTACCAGAACACAGGAATGACTTATACGAGGAGGTGGTCAGTGTTACACCAGGTAACTGAATACAAGTTATTTGGTGCAATAAACCACAATACAGGCCAACAAGATCTTAACTCTCTCACTGAGTGCAAAATGATTGGATATTAAGTTGTTTTATTTAGATACAGGTCCACATAAATATGATTATAGTAATTAGTAACATATGTGTATATTACCTAAGATAACCTATAACTGTCAAAGTGACCAAGGAGGGGATGGGTTTTTTTTTTTATTTAACAGAAATTTCAAAATTTCTCCTTACTTGGGTGTCTATATGTAATGACGCTTCTCGCCACATCATGTTGTGTTGTATGGGAGACAAGGTTAGGTTAGGTAACGTTAGGTTAGGTAAGGTAAGGTTAGGTTAGGTTAGGTTTGTCAGGATACGTGTTTCATGACGCGGGTCTTAGTTATGTGATGACCCGCAGCTGAATCTTAAACTGTAATATGGGATTTGAGAAGCACTGAAACCTTAGTTTACGAAACTTCTAATAATTTCACAAATGTAAAAACACACACTCCTTTTCTAAAAAATTAACAGTTAAAATCACTCGCACATTCAGACAATGAGGACCCTTACGGTAGCGAGACAGATGTTGTAATGTGTAAGCACAACAGCGAACGACTGACACCTCTCTGTACAGGGCAGGATCGGGCAGGGTATATTCTGCTATTTTGCGCTGTTCCGTTCTCCTCCCCACTGCACGAGACGTTCTCTGATTGGCTGGCCAGCAAGTGTGTGATGGAGGTGGATCCAGTGAAGCAAAAGCTATGTGACAGAGCAGCATGACAAGCAGGAAGAGAAGTCAAAAATGAGACAAATTAGTTAGCAAGTAAAGTCCTAAGCTTGAGAAGAAACTTTTACTTGGCAATATTCCAGATTTGATCCAAGGAAGTTGATGGCATCTACAATTCATCGAATCAAGAGCCATTGACTGGTATCAAAGCATCTTCCTTGAAGGGACTTACTAAGAGTAGTATTAGAGTAGATGGAGACGTGCTTGTGTCAGCACCACTGTAGCTGATGAGTGTCAGCACCACTGTAGCTAATTAGTGTGTCAGCACCACTGTAGCTGATGAGTGTGTCAGCATCACTGTAGCTGATGAGTGTGTGCCAGCACCACTGTAGCTGATGGGTGTGTCAGCATCACTGTAGCTGATGAGTGTGTGTCAGCATCACTGTAGCTGATGAGTGTGTATGCCAGCATCACTGTAGCTGATGAATGTGCCAGCATCACTGTAGCTGATGAGTGTGTCAGCATCACTGTAGCTGATGAGTGTGTCAGCATCACTGTAGCTGATGTGTGTGCCAGAATCACTGTAGCTGATGAGTGTGTCAGCATTGTAGCTGATGACTGTGTCAGCATCACTGTAGCTGATGTGTGTGCCAGCATCACTGTAGCTGATGTGTGTCAGCACCACTATAGCTGATGAGTGTGTCAGCATCACTGTAGCTGATGAGTGTGTGTGTGTCAGCATCACTGTAGCTGATGAGTGTGTGTGCCAGCATCACTGTAGCTGTTGAGTGTGCCAGCATCACTGTAGCTGATGAGTGTGTGTGTCAGCACCACTGTAGCTGATGAGTGTGTCAGCACATGTAGCTGTGAGTGTGTCCCAGCACCACTGTAGCTGATGAGTGTGTGTCAGCATCACTGTAGCTGATGAGTGTGTCAGCATCACTGTAGCTGATGTGTGTGCCAGCATCACTGTAGCTGATGAGTGTGTCAGCATTGTAGCTGATGAGTGTGTCAGCATCACTGTAGCTGATGTGTGTGCCAGCATCACTAGCTGATGTGTGTCAGCACCACTATAGCTGATGAGTGTTGTCAGCATCATTTGTATTTGATGAGTGTTTTGTGTCAGCTCACTGTAGCTGATGAGTATGTGTGCCAGCATCACTGTAGCTGTTGAGTGTGCCAGCATCACTGTAGCTGATGAGTGTGTCAGCATCACTGTAGCTGATGAGTGTGTGTCAGCATCACTGTAGCTGATGAGTGTGTGTGCCAGCATCACTATAGCTGATGAGTGTGCCAGCATCACTGTAGCTGATGAGTGTGTCAGCATCACTGTAGCTGATGAGTGTGTCAGCATCACTGTAGCTGAGTGTGTGCCAGCATCACTGTAGCTGATGAGTGTGTGCCAGCATCACTGTAGCTGATGAGTGTGTGTGCCAGCATCACTGTAGCTGATGAGTGTGTGTGTCAGCATCACTGTAGCTGATGAGTGTGTGCCAGCATCACTGCAGCTGATGAGTGTGTCAGCATCACTGTAGCTGATGTGTGTGCCAGCATCACTGTAGCTGATGAGTGTGTCAGCATCACTGTAGCTGATGATTGTGTCAGCATCACTGTAGCTGATGTGTGTGCCAGCATCACTGTAGCTGATGAGTGTGTGTGTCAGCATCACTGTAGCTGATGAGTGTGTGTGTCAGCATCACTGTAGCTGATGTGTGTGCCAGCATCACTGTAGCTGATGAGTGTGTGTGTCAGCATCACTGTAACTGATGAGTGTGTGTGCCAGCATCACTGTAGCTGATGAGTGTGTCAGCATCACTGTAGCTGATGAGTGTGTGTGCCAGCATCACTGTAACTGATGGGTGTGTGTGTCAGCATCACTGTAGCTGATGAGTGTATGTGTCACCATCACTGTAGCTGATGTGTGTGTCAGCATCACTGTAGCTGATGAGTGTGTCAGCATCACTGTAGCTGATGAGTGTGTCAGCATCACTGTAGCTGATGTGTGTGTGTGTCAGTATCACTGTAGCTGACGAATGCGTGTGTCAGCATCACTGTAGCTGATGAGTGCGTGCGTCAGCATCACTGTAGCTGACGAGTGCGTGTATCAGCATCACTGTAGCTGACGAGTGCGTGTGTCAGCATCACTGTAGCTGACGAGTGCGTGTGTCAGCATCACTGTAGCTGACGAGTGCGTGAGCATCACTGTAGCTGACGAGTGCGTGTGTCAGCATCGCTGTAGCTGACGACCATTAAGACACATGTGCAACATGCTGGGTATCTTCATTCTTGAAAAGTTCAACTCCATGGAGATAAACTTTTCTCCAGACTGAGGGACTGACCACGTCAAACCCTAATTCTCCAAGGTTGATGGACTGATTATATCTTCATTTCATTGCTACACCTGTGTAGGCGAAACGTTTCAACAATCAAGATACACAACTGCTGCACATGTGTCTTGTCGGTGTTTTATAGAATTTTCAACATTACTGCAGCTAACTTACGATGTTCTTCATCCAGGAAACTGGAGCTACTCTCCTCATCCTCAGATCAAAAGTGAGTACTTCCTCCCAAGATGATCTACGGCCAAAGCGGGTTGAGCACTTTCTCATGAATATAATAATAATAATAATAATAATAATAATAATAATAATAATAATAATAATAATAATAAAATTAATAATAATAATAACTATCAAAACTCGACCCAACACACACATATAAGCTTCAGTAACACTGCAAATGACATTCATTTTTCTCGCTTACACTGACAGGCTTCTTTTCATTAACGTGTTCCTCAATATTCCTGCTACTTTGTTTTTCTAATCGATTTTGTGTTTCAGTTTGTTCACTGTTAGCATCTTTCTACACGCTTCTTCGGGCTTCACCAACGTTCACCCTCCAGTTATCAAAAGCACCGAGTTATCAGGAACTGTTTTATCTCCCTCATTATATCATATCTATTATCTTTTATGACCACACCTCTCACCAACATTTCATCATTCACAATGATTTCTGTGAATAATACGAACAATGAAAGCGGCATCACATGTCCATGTCTTAGGTCCACTTTTTCTTTTTACAGGGATATGTTCCCCTTCTCCCTTACATACACTAATCTGTAATTCATTGTCCTCATGAAACTAACTACAACTTTTAATAGCCTATCACCTAGGCTACATCTGTTCCCAGACTACTCGTCTGTGTGCCTCTTCTAAATCCATTAATGCAGCTACCATCTCCTTTCCCTTACGTTAGCACTCCTCACGACCTGTGTGCTTTATCAAACACACTAGAAGCACGCATGCCATAGCTGAAGCCAGCTTGCTCCCCAACAATCCTAAATAAACTCATTCCATTCTGTCAAACTCACGAAATATTTTCCTTCCTTTCATCCCTAACATACACAGTCATCTTAAAATATTTTCATCTTTCTAACACAACTAATTCTTTATCCAACATGCCATCCCCTTCACCGATAACTGATATATCTTTTTCACCTTGGGTTTCTCTCCCGTTTATTCTTTCTACTTGCTTTTATAATTTGTTTCATTGTTTCATTATTTTTCCCTTGCACTTTTTCACCACTCCTTCGGCCTTTTCCTTTCAGTATTATCCGCCTTTCAGTTTTACTGGTTACACAATCATACTATTTTTTCCAATTTTCATTTTGTTCCTCTGTATATATATTATATATATATATATAAAAATATATATATATATATTATATAATATATAAATATTTTTATATATATATATATATATATATATATATAATATATTCATACCAACACTGAAACAAGTCAGGGGATCGAACTCATGTTGTTTTAGCCCGCCTCATCGTTCGTGGTTACAATAATATAAAATACTGCTCGTGGAGGCTAGTACACCAAACGGGGATCATGATAAAAACACCTAGCTCTGCTGGGTGCGTGATTCTTTGTAGGATTGCGTGGTTCCTGTTGGTTAGAGTTTCATGTATGATTTTCCCTCACCATGAGGCGGGCCAAAACGACATGGAGTTCGAATCCTCGGCTAGTCGCAGTGTTATTATTGATTCAAAACCACTCGTTCGTAGTTACAATAACATATATATTATATATATATATATATATATATATATATATATTATAATATATATATATATATATATATATATATATAATATATATAGGTTGGTAGACAGCAACCACCCAGGGAAGTACTACCGTCCTGCCAGATGACTGTGAAACAAAAACCTGTAATGTTTTGCATGATGGTGGGATTGCTGGTTTTTTTTCTGTCTCATAAACACGCTAAGATAACGGGGATATCTTGCTACTCCTACTTACACTTTGGTCACACTTCACAGACACGCACTTTGCATATTTATATACATACATCTAGGTTTTTCCTCTTTTTTCAAAATAGCTCTTGTTCTTTTTTATTTTTCTATTGTCCATGGGGAAGTGGAAAAGAATCTTTCCTCCGAAAAAGCCATGCGTGTCGTATGGGCGATTTAAAATGCCGGGAGCAATGGGCTAGTAACCCCTTCTCCTGTATACATTACTAAAAAGAGAAGAAGAAAAACTTTATAAAACTGGGTTGCTTAAATGTGCGTGGATGTAGTGCAGATGACAAGGAAACAGATGATTGCTGATGTTATGAATGAAAAGAAGTTGGATGTCCTGGCCCTAAGCGAAACAAAGCTGAAGGGGGTAGGAGAGTTTCAGTGGGGGGAAATTAAATGGGATTTAAATCTGGAGTATCTGAGAGAGTTAGAGCAAAGGAAGGGGTAGCAGTAATGTTAAATGATCAGTTATGGAAGGAGAAAAGAGAATATGAATGTGTAAATTAAAGAATTATGGGATTAAAGTAAAGGTTGGATGCGAGAAGTGGGTCATAATAAGCGTGTATGCACCTGGAGAAGAGAGGAATGCAGAGGAGAGAGAGAGATATTGGGGGGATGTTAAGTGAATGTATAGGAGCCTTTGAACCAAGTGAGAGAGTAATTGTGGTAGGGGACTTGAATGTAAGTAGGAGAAACTTTTAGAGAGGGTGTGGTAGGTAAGTTTGGGGTGCCAGGTGTAAATGATAAGGGGAGCCCTTTGATTGAGTTTTTGTATAAGAAAGGGGTTTGTTATAGGTAATACATATTTTAAGAAAAAGAGGATAAATAAGTATACACGATAATGATGTAGGGCGAAATGACAGTAGTTTGTTGGATTATGTATTGGTAGATAAAAGACTGTTGAGTAGACTTCAGGATGTACATGTTTATAGAGGGCCACAGATATATCAGATCACTTCTAGTTGTAGCTACACTGAGAGTAAAGGTAGATGGGATACAAGGAGAATAGAAGCATCAGGGAAGAGAGAGGTGAAGGTTTTATAAACTAAAAGAGGAGGCAGTTAGGTAAGATATAAACAGCTATTGGAGGATAGATGGGCTAATGAGGAGCATAGGCAATGGGGTCGAAGAGGTATGGGGTAGGTTTAAAAATGTAGTGTTAGAGTGTTCAGCAGAAGTTTGTGGTTACAGGAAAGTGGGTGCAGGGGGGAAGAGGAGCGATTGGTGGCATGATGATGTAAAGAGAGTAGTAAGGGAGAAAAAGTTAGCATATGAGAAGTTTTTACCAAAGTAGAAGTGATGCAAGGAGGGAAGAGTATATGGAGAAAAAGAGAAAAGTTAAGAGAGTGGTGAAGCAATGTAAAAAGAGGCAAATGAGAGATTTGGGTGAGATTTTATCAACAAATTTCGTTGAAAATAAGAAAAAGTTTTGGAGTGAGATTAACAATTTAAAGAAAGCCTAAGAACAAATGGATTTGTCAGTTAAAAATAGGAGAGGAGAGTTATTAAATGGAGAGTTAGGTATTGGGAAGAGGGAAGGAATTTTTTGAGGAATTGTTAAATGTTTGATGAAGATAGGGAAGCTGTGATTTCGTGTATGGGGCAAGGAGGAATAACATCTTGTAGGAGTGAGGAAGAGCCAGTTGTGAGTGTGGGGAAGTTCGTGAGGCAGTAGGTAAAATGAAAGGGGGTAAGGCAGCCGGGATTGATGGGATAAAGATAAAAAATGTTAAAAGCAGGTGGGGATATAGTTTTGGAGTGGTTGGGTGCGCAATTATTTATAAATGATGGAAGAGGGTAAGGTACCTAGGATTGGGCAGAGAGCATGCATAGTTCCTTGTATAAAGGCAAAGGGGATAAAAGAGAGTGCAAAAATTATGGGGGGTAAGTCTGTTGAGTGTACCTGGTAAAGTGTTATGGTAGAGTTATAATTGAAAGAAATTAAGAGTAAGACGGAGAATAGGATAGCAGATGAACAAGGAGGCTTTAGGAAAGGAGGGGTGTGGGACCAGGTGTTTACAGTGAAAACATATAAGTGAACATATTTAGATAAGGCTAAAGAGGTCTTTGTGGCATTTATGGATTTGGAAAAGGCGTATGACAGGGTGGATAGGGGGGCAATGTGGCAGATGTTGCAAGTGTATGGTGTAGAGGTAGGTTACTGAAAGCAGTGAAGAGTTTTTACGAGGATAGTGAGGCTCAAGTTTGAGTATGTAGGAAAGAAGGGAAATTTTTTTTCCCAGTAAAATAGGCCTTAGACAAGGAGTGTGATGTCACCGTGGTTTGTTTAATATATTTATTTGGGGGGTTGTAAGAGAAATAAATGCGAGGTCTTGGCAAGAGGCGTGGAGTTAAAAGATAAAGAATCACACACAAAGTGGGAGTTGTCACAGCTGCTCTTTGCTGATGACACTGTGCTCTTGGGAGATTCTGAAGAGAAGTTGCAGAGATTGGTGATGAATTTGGTTTGGGTGTGCAAAAGAAGAAAATTTAAAAGGGGAATACGGAAAGAGTAAGGGGTTTTGAGGATAACAAAAAGATTAGGTGATGAAAGATTGAATATCAGTTGGAGGGAGAGAGTATGGAGGGGGTGAACGTATTCAGATAAAATTTGGGAGTGGACGTGTCAGCGGATGGTCTATGAAAGATGAGGTGAATCATAGAATTGATGAGGGAAAAAGAGTGAGTGGTGCACTTAGGAGTCGGTGGAGACAAAGAACTTTTTTCCTTGGGGGCAAAGGGGAATGTATGAGAGTATAATTTTACCAACGCTCTTATATGGGTGTGAAGCGTGGGTGAGAATGTTGCAGCGAGGAGAAGGCTGGAGGCAGTGGAGATGTCATGTCTGAGGGCAAAGTGTGGTGTGAATATAATGCAGAGAATTCGTTTGTTTGGAAGTTAGGAGGAGGTGCGGGGTTAAACCCAAAAATGTTGTCCAGAGGGCTGAGGAAGGGTTGTTGAGGTGGTTCGGACATGTAGAGAGAATGGAGCGAAACAGAATGACTTCAAGAGTGGGATCAGTCTGTAGTGGAAGGAAGGCGGGGTAGGGGGCGGCCTAGGAAGGGGTTTGGGGGGAGGGGGTTAAAGGAGGTTTTGTGTGCGAGGGGCTGGACTCCAGCAGGCATGCTGAGCGTGTTTGATAGGAGTGAATGGAGACAAATGGTTTTTAATACTTGACGTGCTGTTGGAGTGTGGGGCAAGTAAACATTTATGAAGGGATTCAGGGAAACCCGGGAGGCCGACTTGAGTCCCGGGGGATGGGAGTACAGTGCCTGCACTCTGAAGGAGGGGTGTTAATGTTGCAGTTTAAAAACTTTTAGTGTAAAGCACCCTTCTGGCAAGACAGTGATGGAGTGAATGATGGTGAAAGTTTTCTTTTTTCGGGCCACCCTGCCTTGGTGGGGTCGGGCCCGGGGTATAATAAAAAAAAAAAAAAATATATATATATATTATATATATATATATATATATATATATAATATATATTCAATTTCCCGGCTCCTGGGAAACCCAAGCTAACCTTCCGACGCCTTCATGCTATAAACACCAGGGACCCAGTAAGTGCACTGGGTCTGCCTCATTCGTGGTCGTGGATATTGTAGAACTAATTTCATTTTCTTCCCGTTAGGGATACTAGTCAATGCATTCACGAACGAGTGGTTTTAAGCAAATTCAGGGAAGCTACTCTGAACGAATCGGCCTGGACTTCCTACTCATTTCTGCAACATTGCAAGCTCTTGATGGCGTGTTGATTTCAACACAAAAGGCCTAGAGCTATCATTCAACTCTCCCTGTGGTTATTTTGCATCTTCTCGAAAAATGTGTTGCATATTTTCACATTTCATAATAGAAATAATAATAATAATAATAATAATAATAATAATAATAATAATAATAATAATAATAATAATAATAATAATAATAATAATAATAACAAGAGAAACACGAAGAAGAAGAAGAACAACAACAAGATAAAGAATAAGAAAAATAAAAGAACAATAAATACAAAAAGAGTATCAAGTCGATTAACCATGACTAACAAAATGTTTTATCACTTGTCCTTGAACACAGAGTGGCAGAGAGTGTTAATCTTCCCAATGATAAAAACTAACATGGAGGTGCTCCATCTCGGTCAGTAACTAACACTCTTTTTGACCATAATCTTTCAGGTCTCTTTGTCACTGGTTGATGGTAACATCAATCTTCCATGTGTTTACAGTGTCAAAGGACAGTAAGATCAATCTTCCAAGTCAATATAGTGTCCCAAAATGTTGACATCAATCTTCCAAGTCATTGTCACGAAACTGTTTCTTAAGCAAAATATTTAATTATAAAGTAAAATTATATTTTGTTTTTCAATCCTGTTAATATCTCTTGAAAAACTCACAGTTGTTGGAACACGGGCTTCCTAGTTTTATTATTAGCTTACCATGGGTTGAAATCCCTTCCATTTTCCTGACTTTTTTACAATCAGGCTATACTATTTTGTGAGTCATTCAACGAAGAGGTTGATTAAGGTTAATGGAGTAACTACCAATTTTATCTCACTGTTACATTTTGTCTTACTATTACACAGAGCCTGGCGAATAGGCACCAATAGAATGTGGAGGGTAGTGTGGAAAATACTGTATATATTTTCCGGAAATACGGTAATTTATAGGTAAATATATGCCCTATATTGTATTTTTAAAAGAAGTATGTTATCGAAAAAAAAGAAGAGAGACTCGCAATCTTGGTTTTGAATTGGATACAACGTTAGTGTAATGGGAAGGTATTTTCGTGCTCTAGAGGTTAAAATTGGGCTGACACCTCTCAAATAGGAGGCGAAATTGTTGGACATGCATTCCTACATAACTTGAGATATCAGACGACTGGACAAGACAGCTCCAGGAACCTCAGATAAGCTCTCTAGATTTGTGTATAATTCTGGCCAGTGTTTTCATAAATTTAGTTAGTGAGGTTTTTCTGAGTATGATACTACTTAATATCCAGTCAAATTGGTGAGTGATATTAAGATTATTTTCCTTCTGTTATGTAATTGTATATATATATATATAAATATAATATAATTATATATATATAATATATATAATATAATATAATATATATATATATGTATATATATGTATATATATATATATATATAATATATATATATATATAATATATTATATATATTATATATATATATTTAAAATATAACCATTTATTATTTTTAATATACAGTCCACAATTTTATATATTTACCAGTATTCCTGGTGTATGTATATTGCATTTTAATTAATAGGTTTCCCGAGCAACTTGTGGATATGACAGTGGTAGGTATCGAAGGGGGACATTTTTTGCGACCTAGGTGTCCCAAATTCTTACATGTCTAACTGATAAATAATAATTATCTGTGCTCATTTACTGTTATGTTTCATATGATACATTCGTTTTAAAAGCAATTTTTCCACATTTTAAAAGCCCGTTGGTCCTTCTTGAAAAATGAGGTAATTAGTGAAGTCATTAGTCAGTTAATTACTTAATTTAAATTTTATGTGAAATGACAGAAGGAGGTGGATGTTAAGTTCACAAATTACTGAATGTGTAGTGGATTATAATTATTACAATATTAATATTGATAAATCAAGTCTGGCTAAGTTATATTTAATTGTATAATATTATTTGATAAGGGCAATCTGGCCCAAAATTTAGAGTTAGTGTAATTGGGGGGGTTAAAATTTTTGTGAGTTGAAAGGGGAAAAAAATTTTAAGGA
>NW_026468373.1:0-12173 GCF_026875155.1 Cherax quadricarinatus | reverse complement strand
AAGGCCATTGGTGAAATGCCTATGATTTTAAACTGATGGAAGATAGAGGAAATGGGTGTGTGGGGGAAAAAAAGCAGGTTGCAACACTAGGGTTGGAAACAGTAAATGTATAAAAGGCATTCAGCATGAAGTTAAATAAATAAAGACAATAGAAACAGGTCAGCAAACAAAGGGGGACAGCAGAGGGCAGCAAGGGACTAGCTCCCTTAAGGTTTACTATACTAATAGCAGGAGTGTTAGAAATAAGATAGATGAGCTAAGATTAATTGCAAGTGCAGGAAAATAGATTTTATTGCTATAACAGAGACCTGGTTCAATCTGAAAGATAGAGAGATGCCCTCTGAATGTCACATACAAGGCTATAAATTATTCCACACTGACAGGGTCAACAGGAAAGGTGGTGGAGTAGCGATGTATGTCAGAGACAATTTAAATTGTTGTGTTAGACAAGATATTAAATTAGAAGCGTCAGCCACTGAATCTGTTTGGTTACAGCTTCTCGAGGGCCGAGAAAAACTAATTTTGGGTGTGATTTACAGGGCCCCAAATCTTGATAGGGAGTGCAGTAAACTTCTATGGGACGAAATTCGTAAGGCATCTACATACGAAAATGTTGTGCTAATGGGAGATTTCAAACTATAGACAGATTGACTGGAGCAATTTGACAGGAAATTTAGAGTCGGGTGACTTTCTTGATACGATCCAGGATTGTTTTTTAAAACAGTTTGTGACAGAGCCAACTAGGGGAAATAACCTCCTGACTTGGTTCTTGCCAGTAGGGAAACACTAATTAATAATCTTGAGGTTAATGATGAGCTTGGGGAGAGTGATCACAAATCACTCAGTTTTAACATATCATGGAATTCCCCTAATAATGGCAATCAAGTCTCCGTCCCTGACTTTCGCTTGGCTGATTTCATAGGACTGAAAAATTTACTTAGGTGGGCTGAACTGGAATGACCTGACTAAGGGTCAGGTAGGTGGTGATGGTTGCCGATATGATGCTTTCCAGGCATAGTTCTAGCTGCTCAGTCAAATTATGTTCCAAATAGGGGAAATCAGATCAAACAAAAATGATCCTAAATGGATGAACAATAGATTAAAATATCTGATTGGTCAAAAGAGAGGCATATATAGGCAAATCAAAAGAGGAGAGGGGCAATTAAGAAATCGATATATTCAGTTAAAGAGAGAAATAAAAAAGGGAATTAGAAAAGCAAAAAGAGATTATGAGGTTAAAGTTGCAAGAGAATCGAAGACTAACCCAAAAGGATTCTTTCAGGTATACAGAAGTAAGATCAGGACAAGATAGGCCCACTCAAAAGTTCCTCGGGTCAGCTCACTGACAGTGATAAGGAAATGTGTAGAATTTTTAACACATACTTCCTCTCAGTTTTTACACAGGAGGATACCAGCGATATTCCAGTAATGATAAATTATGTAGAACAGGACGATAATAAACTGTGCACTATTAGGGTCACAAGTGACATGGTCCTTAGGCAAATAGATAAATTAAAACCTAACAAATCCCCAGGCCCTGATGAACTGTATGCAAGGGTTCTAAAGGAATGTAAAGAGGAGCTTAGCACACCTTTGGCTAATCTTTTCAACATATCACTACAAACTGGCATGGTGCCAGATAAGTGGAAAATGGCAAATGTGATACCTATTTTCAAAACAGGTGACAGGTCCTTAGCTTCGAACTATAGACCAATAAGCCTAACCTCCATAGTGGGAAAATTTATGGAATCAATAATTGCCGAGGCAGTTCGTAGCCACCTTGAAAAGCATAAATTAATCAACGAATCTCAGCATGGTTTTACAAAGGGGCGTTCCTGCCTTACGAATTTATTAACTTTTTTCACTAAGGTATTTGAGGAGGTAGATCATGGTAATGAATATGATATTGTGTATATGGACTTCAGTAAGGCTTTTGACAGGGTCCCACATCAGAGACTATTGAGGAAAATTAAAGCACATGGAATAGGAGGAGAAATTTTTTCCTGGATAGAGGCATGGTTGACAAATAGGCAGCAGAGAGTTTGCATAAATGGGGAGAAAATCAGAGTGGGGAAGCGTCACGAGCGGTGTTCCACAGGGGTCAGTGTTGGGCCCCCTGCTGTTCACAATCTACATAAACGACATAGATGAGGGCATAAAGAGCGACATCGGCAAGTTTGCCGATGACACCAAAATAGGCCGTCGAATTCATTCTGACGAGACATTCGAGCACTCCAGGAAGATTTGAATAGACTGATGCAGTGGTCGGAGAAGTGGAGATGCAGTTTAATATAGACAAATGCAAAGTTCTAAATGTTGGACGGACAATAACCATGCCACATATAAACTAAATAATGTAGATCTTAATATTACGGATTGCGAAAATGATTTAGGAGTTCTGGTTAGCAGTAATCTGAAACCAAGACAACAGTGCATAAGTGTTCGCAATAAAGCTAATAGAATCCTTGGCTTCATATCAAGAAGCATAAATAATAGGAGTCCTCAGGTTGTTCTTCAACTCTATACATCCTTGGTTAGGCCTCATTTAGATTATGCTGCACAGTTTTGGTCACCGTATTACAGAATGGATATAAATTCTCTGGAAAATGTACAAAGGAGGATGACAAGATGATCCCATGTATCAGAAACCTTCCCTATGAGGAATAGACTAAGGCCCTGAAACTGCACTCTCTAGAAAGACGTAGAATTAGGGGGGATATGATTGAGGTGTATAAGTGGAAGACAGGAATAAATAAAGGGGATGAAAATAGTGTGCTGAAAATATCTAGCCTAGACAGGACTCGCAGCAATGGTTTTAAGTTGGAAAAATTCAGATTCAGGAAGGATATAGGAAAGTACTGGTTTGGTAATAGAGTTGTGGATGAGTGGAACAAACTCCCAAGTACCGTTATAGAGGCCAGAACGTTGTGTAGCTTTAAAAATAGGTTGGATAAATACATGAGTAGATGTGGGTGGGTGTGAGTTAGACTGATAGCTTTGCTAACAGGTCGGTTGCCGTGTTCCTCCCTTAAGTCAATGTGACCTGACCTGACTAGGTTGGGTGCATTGGCTTAAGCCGGTAGGAGACTTGGACCTGCCTCGCATGGGCCAGTAGGCCTTCTGCAGTGTTCCTTCGTTCTTATGTTCTTATATGTTCTTAATCTCCGAGGGGTTGACCCGGATTTTGCAATTAAGCCAGTCAGTAAGCCAGACTGTGGAAGTGAACGCCAGTCAGCCTATCATCCAGCCTGTCTCCTGTCATCCAACTGCTCCTCCGTGCTTTGTGCATCGTTACCCGTCTTCCAGTCATCCATTCTCGTGGGGTAAGCCAGTCAGCCAACCCAGCTTCTAACCCAGCTGAGAGAGAGAAGTAAGCCACGCAGTAAGAAGTAAGCCAAGTTCCTCTGAGGTATTGTCTATATCGCTTTGTGCTCCCTGTTGGATGCTAAGAGTGGTTTTCACCATTCCTGTGGCATAGAGTGGCATAGAGGTAAGCCACCGTCATGGGTGAGTGGGGTGCGCGGCAGCCTCACCGTCCCCCCACCACTCTCTCCCACCACCCGGGGTGCGCGGCAGTACCCCAGCGAGAGTCACACCCACCACTCTCTCCCACCACCACCAGCCATCCACCCATCTACCTGTGGTTGTTTGCACCCTTGTACCGGGTCCTAGTACTGTTTTGGCTCACATAATTGGTCAAGAGATTGTAGCTGGTGCCACCGATAAAGCCAGTTATGTGAGTTCGCCTAGAAAGCACAATTCTTCACGACAACAGTGTGAGTGGAGGAGGAAACACCACCCGCCCACTCATCACTCGTCACCGCCCGTCTACTACTCCCGACTTCAGTGATAATTTTCTTGAGACATTTTTCTTGCATTTAAAGACATTTGCGTGTGTGAGACATTTATAGTAAATTTGCTTGTGTACTCTAAACCTTGTGTTTTCAGTGTAAACGCAGTATTCTTTGACTAATTATTTTTACAATATTTTTCAGTGTTTTCACTTATCTTATATTTTTATTCTGTGGTTTTCTTATGCTACTCGTCTGTAGTAAGTATTATTGTGTAGTGTACCAGTCAGTCACCCTGTGTGAAGTGATTCATTTTTTTATTGTATTCTTTCAGCGTTGTATCTCCCATTGTCATTGTATTTCAGCAGTGATATTCCACCCCAGTATACTAAATTATCCATTTATTGCTATGTGTGTCTTTTTTTTTCGTATCCCAGCAGTGTCTCATTCCTCTAATTTTTTCGCAGACTGTGTACCATTATTTTTGCCGGCAAATTTTTGTCGTATCAGTCACAGCAAGATTTTGTTGTATCCACAGCAGGATTTTGTTGTAAGAATATATTTTAATGAAGTGTGCTCCGTCACTGTAAGTGTTATATTACCTGTTTTGTTCCTGTGTTTTATTTTTTTCATATTTTTATATTCTTGAACAAATTCACTCTTGATGTAATTTCAATTACTTTTAACGTAAAGTGTTTTCTTACTCTGTTTGAGTAAATTGTTTTGTCTAATTTACAATTAAGAGTTAAAGTGTTCAATTAGTTTATTTTTTTTTTCTCTTCATAATTTTAATTCATTATTTTACCTGAGTTTTCCCAGTGACACTTTATTACTGTAGTGATTATTTCTACATCTTCTTTTGTTGCACTTGTTCTGAAGTGAATTATTTTGTTGAACTGTTCTGCAGTGAATTCTTTTCTTTGATTGATATTTTTATGAATTATATTTTAAATTTTGTCTATGCATTCTTAGAAAATACTTAAATTTCCCAGTTAACAATTTAATAATTTTATTTTACACTTTCACATTGATTTAAAATTTTAATTAATTAATTTCTTTATTAGCAAGAGTAAAGACAGCTCATTTTGAATTTAATTCAGTCTCCAGTAATATTTTTACTTGTATATTTCAATGTAAATTTTTTTTTTCTTGGTCAATAGTCCTTTAAATTGAGTTTTCCTTCCTCTTGCAGTGTATCTTAAATATTATTTTTATTACTTCTGCAGAATTAGTTGTATATCTTTTCATTTCAATTCTAGAATTTTATATCATTTTTATTGTTCATTATTTTTGCCTTATTTGTTCTCGTGTTACTTTGCCATTATGTCTCACATACCGTCAAGTGATACTTTAGTGAATGTCGACACTCAGACCTCTCAGGCTACTGCTGGTCCTGTCATCAGTCCTCACAGTTCCTTACCGACTGACAGACCGACCCAGACACGAGATATTTAGTATACTCGTGATTCCCTTGATGCGTTACCTTTATTCAATGGCCATGTACATAGTCTTGAAGCATGGTTTGCAGCCATTCGTTCTCGTGCTAGTGCCCTAGGTGAAGGTCCTCCTTCAGAGGAAAGCCTTATCAGAATTGCTAAAGAAGCTCTTTATCGATCTCTTGCTACTGTTCACGTTGTTGATCTCCTTGATATGCGAGACTTCAGGAATCTTACTAAGTGGTCACAATATGAGGAACTGATTCGTTCTTTCCTTGTCCCAGTAAAAACAGCTGATCCATATGTCGTTCTTAGAGAACTAGTGAATGCTACACCCATGAGTAATGAATCGTTGAGTGCATTTGCTGTTAGATTAGACAAACTTTTATCATCATTTATCAATGCTGTCCAATCATCATCTTTTCTCCCTGAAGAGGCTAAACCATTTACAGAATCAATTGCTAAAATAGCAGCTTTTGGAGCAATTAAAGAACTAATGCCACCTGCTTCTGTGTGTGCTTATGAGGCTCATCCTCCAACTGTAACGATGGAACCACTTACAGCCTTAAATCATGTAAGTTCCTTGTGCCCCAGGGTACTTTCCCTTGTATTAAAAGTAATGTCACACATATGCCTCAGTCTGCACCACCTCTTGTTTTGCGCCACAGAGACAAATCGTAGTCGTCAACCATCTCAGAGATCACCAAGAACCAGTGTACAGAGTCGTTATACACCTCATAGTATTCATAGTACATTCAGTAACCATAGTCGGCGGAATTGTTACAACTGTGGTTTCCGTGGCCATATTGCAATTAATTGTCCTGATAGTTACCCTAAGAGACGTCGTACTGATGATGAGTACTCAGATCTTCCCTACTGCACTTATCATAGAATACATGGACATGACACATCTGAGTGCAATGCTCTCTATAACCTTCAGTACTCTAGGTCTTTCAGTGGTCGTTCCAACCGCAGAACCCGTCGAGGAAACAGATATCGTGGTTCTCAAAATAACCAGAACCAGGCTCATTCTTTCAATTATCAAACTAACCAGAACCAGGCTCGTTCTTCCCAGTCGGGGGAATTCGAGCGCCCCAGTCAAACCGTCCCATGGTGACAGTAGGTGATAATGAGTACACCATCCCCGTTCACACTTCCTTTGAAGCCTTAAGCAGTCTCAAGAATGACAACCCTGCTGAGGTTGTTGCTTCACATGTCTCTGACATAGATGATTTTGGGGATGGAGTAGAACAAGTCTTTTCTGATGACAATCCACCTTTTTGTTTGCACATAACTTCCAATGCAACCATAGGCCCTATAGTGCAAGCATCTGTTTATAATGCGCCCGTTCAATTGTTCATGGACTCTGGTGCGCAAATCAATATATTAGGTCTAGTTGTTTAAGGATAAGAAGTTACGACATGTCCTTCTCGTAGAACCGACTCCTGTGTCCTCCCTTAGTGGAGTATCTGGTTCTCACCTGCGTGTCCGAGGTCGGACTTCCCTAACCTTTTCTATCCAAGGTAGAGACTTCACTGTTTCCTTCCTTGTTGTCGACCAGATTACTTTCCCTGGTGACCTTCTACTGGGATTTGCTTCCATGCGAGACTTACGCATTGTGCTCGACCCTTATCGATGGCATGCACAAATTGACGACTTGATCGTTCCATTCTGGGGTTACCAGCTTGGATCAGAAATCTGTTATACTGCTGCAGAGTACGATGTACGGATTAAGTCCTTACAAGCTAATGCTTTCTCCAGTAGCGTACCCAAGCGGTCAGGCACTGGTAATTCTGTCACTCCCATCATGTGTTCCACCTATACCTTCAGAATTGCAGGATAGTCCGATGCCTCAAGTGTCCGAGGACGCTCAGATTGCCTTGAGTGCTCAACCTATCCCTGCAATGCCTGCTAGTTCGAGTAGTAGTTTCTCCACAGGGGACGCCTTGTCGGAAAACAATTACTTGCAACTAGTAATGCCATCTCTTGTTGATGTCACATGCCGTCTGCAGAAAGACGTTTCTGTTGCGGCTAGTGCTCTCACTAGAGTGTCTGTAGTTGTTCCTAGTGTTCCAGATGGTGATACGTCCTAGTTGACAGTGATTCCTGCAAAGTAAAAGGTCTATTTGTTGAGCCATTCTTACATGTTGTAAGAGATAGTAAGATCCATTTCTACCTGGCCAACACTTCTGGTCACAGTGTTCGCCTTAGAGCAAATACCAATCTTGTTGACCTTGTTCACTATCCTTACCCTGTTCAGGTAGAGGATGAGTTGTCACCTGACCAGTGGGTCGGTGCTATTTCTGCCGGGGAGACCTCATCCACTGCACTGGATCAATCTGTTCTCACCAGTAGAGGAGAAAGACTTAGCTCCACTGACTTCCCAGATGAAGTCAAGCGTTTGTTGACTCTGTTGAACAAACGTCGTAAAGCCATTGCTTTACCAGGTGAGAAGATGGGTATAACGAACTTATTGTCCATCGTATTCCACTTGAACCTGGTACTAGACCTATCTACATACCTGCGTACAGAATGCCTCATTCACAAGTTGCTGTCGCAGAAGAATTGATCAATCAAATGCTTGATGATGGAGTTATTGCACCTAGCAATTCACCTTGGAATGCACCCTTGATACTAGTACCTAAGAAGATGGTACTTGGCGTCCAGTAATTGACTTTAGGAAGTTAAACGCAAAAACCATTCCAGATCGCTTTCCACTCCCTGTACTGGGTGATCTTTTACGTAATATCGGAGATAACAAAGTCTTTTCAACCCTAGATTTGTTACAAGGGTTTTGGCAAGT
Organism: Cherax quadricarinatus; assembly: GCF_026875155.1. Lineage (NCBI taxonomy): Eukaryota > Metazoa > Arthropoda > Malacostraca > Decapoda > Parastacidae > Cherax > Cherax quadricarinatus. Next base: position 4,143 of record NW_026468373.1, on the reverse strand, counting down.
CCCTCTTCACGAGGACAGCCAAGAGCTAACTGCATTCTCCACTCCTACAGGTCATTATCACTCCTCCGTATGGCATTTGGATTACGATCTTCCCTATCGTTCTCAAGGCTCATGACTAATATCTTTAGAGGTCTCATAGGTAATGCACTTATGGTGTACTTAGATGACGTAATCGTCATGTCTAAAGACGTGGATACACACTTGAAAAGACTTGATGTAGTACTTGGTAAGCTTGAAGAAGCCAATTTAAAGATCAAACTGTCAAAATGTCAATTTTTCAGATCAGAAATTAAGTTTCTTGGTCACGTAGTCACTCCTAGAGGGGTTACGACTGACCAAAGTAAAGTAACTGCAGTACTAAATTTTCCAACTCCCAAAACTGCTGATGCCGTAAGATCCTTTGTGGGCATTAGCAGGTTTTTATAGATCTTTCATTGCCAATTTTTCTTCCATAGCTGCTCCTCTAACTGAGTTGCTTAAGAAAGATGCTCCTTTTGTTTGGACCTTCCGTCAAGAAAGAGCATTCCAAACTCTAAAGGAAAAGCTAACATCTGCTTCAATTTTGAAATTTCCAGATTTTCTAAGCCCTTCTATCTGACAACTGATGCTAGTTCAATTGGCATAGGTTGCCGTACTAGCTCAGAAGACCGATGGCAAGTACAACGCAGTTGCATTTGCTAGCCGAGTCCTTACGAAGGCTGAACGTAATTATACAGTAAACTGAGCAAGAAGCTATAGCAATAGTATGGTCTTTAAAAACACTTCCGAGACATTATTTATCAGTACTCTGTTCATGTCTTGACAGATCATGCTCCACTGATACCCTTATTCCAGAACAAACAACCTACTGGAAGGTTAGCTAGGTGGACCTTGACTATCCAAGAGTTCAATCCCACCTTTGAGCATTTACCTGGCAAGTCAAATGTAGTCGCAGATGCCTTATCGCGACTGTTAGTATAGTAACTGCAGACCCTCCATTTATGCTGAAGATGTAAAGAATGCTCAACGAACAGATCCCATGGGTCTGGTGTGATTCGATTCCTGCTCCAGGAAGATCTTATTCTGAATGTGAAGCCACCAGCACCCATCAGTGACTTTGTCATGAACCAAGAATTACTGTATCGAACAGCCGATTGGATACTCCTAGCAGAAGAGTATACCAGTTAGTAATTCCACAGTCATTAGTGAATGTAGCCTTACAGCTAGTTCACGATGTACCAGGTGTTGCACACCCTGGTATGGATCGTTCAGTAAAAACAAGCCAGATTGAAATACTTTTGGCCTCGAATGGCAACTGATATTTCTGAGTATGTTAGGAAATGTAGTGTCTGCATGCAACATAAAGGCAATGCTAATGTCCTAATCCAATCCAAGTGTATCCAACTACTAGCGAACCTTGGGAAAGAGTTGCGCTAGATTTGTGTAACTAATTTCCAATGTTCCCTCCAAGGTAACAACATCTGTGTGTTATGGTAGACCATTTCACCAGATATTGCGAGTTAGTTCCTATTGCAGATAAGACTGCCGAGACAGTAGCTAAAGCGTTTAAAGAACGCATTATCTGCAGGCATACCACCCCTAAGTCCCTAGTAACAGATAATGGAGGTGAATTCTGTAATGAAATTCTTGAAAATGTGTGTACCTTGTACAAGATCTCTAAATCCACCATTGTTCCTCATCATCCTGCCAGCAATGGGTTAGCGGAACGAACCATTAAGAAAGTACTTGATGTCTTGAGCCACTATCAATCCCAATAGTGAAACTTGGGATGAAGTTATACCTGATGTGCAGTGTGCTATAAATTCTGCTTACAAATGTTTCTATAGGTGACACTCCACATTATGCATTGTATGGTGTAGATAAACGTTTGCCTTATGAGTTGTTATATTCTAATCCGAAACCAAATTCAACCCTGATGATTTCATATCAACTCGTACCAGCTTAGCTCAAAGTGTTTTAGAAGAATCCGTGAAACACTTCATAAATCAACAGCTGAATTCACAAGAGTCGCAAACACTCGATCAAAGCCATCCAAAATCAAAGTAGGTTCGAGAGTTATGCTGATTAACTTTAACAAAAACGTCTGCAATGCCAAAGCTTGATCAAAAGTTTGTTGGTCCTTATCGAGTAGTTGAACATATCACTGGTAATATAGTATAAGGTTAGAGGATTAGTACTGGTCAGTATTAAAGAATCGCATTTGGATCATATGAAGTTAGTATGTGATGATAATGGATGTTCCAACCCAGACTAATGTGACAGACTCTGACAATCCTCCTGATCCTGTACTCTCTCCTCTGATACTCAGTCAGATGATCAACCTGAATGTCGTTATTCCCTACGTACACGACAGGTATTGAGAAATCCTCAAGTATCATTTGTAACTTCAATTCAGATTTGCCTCAAATACAGCATGAGTTAGCCAATGCTACAGAGTTTGATCCTCCCAGAGATGACACCCATTCTGCATATGTCAATCACACCCTAGCAGAGTTGGGGTTAAATGTAAATAACCTGTATAGATGAATAATTACAGTATCAACTTATCAGTATTCAAGAATTTTTTTTTTGTGTGTTCGTGTTCTCTCCGCATTCTGAGAGTTAACAGTCTAGATTTGCGTGCACCGAATCTGCCTTTCTGTTAAACACTCTTTCTTTGTATATATTCCTTCCTCAGAATCCGTAGATCACATGAATACAGATCGATCGATCAACATTTTTTTTATCACTGTAATCTCAACGTAGAGTTCGTTGTTCATTTGTTGAGTTTTAAGTTGTACTATAGTATACCTTGTATTGCATTACAGTTTCAGTTACGTAAGCTTTCATCCCATTGTTCTAATTATGTATATATAATGTTTACTGTTGTGTACTTTGACATTGTATAGAATCAGCCCAAGCCGTACCTGCCATCTCTAGTTAGTATTAGTTGTATGTCGGGACGACATACGTTAGCGTCGCCGAGCTCTCAGTAGTAGTAACCAGTTACCAGTCTCAGTAGTAGTAACCAGTTACCAGTAACCGTCCGTTGACTCAACGACCAACCGTCTCTGCCTGAGTCACTATCTGAATTCATATTGTGCTGACCTCAGCAGTTCAAAGGCCCCCTCACATAGGGTACTGCAGCCGGCTAGTCAGTATTACGAGTGTAGCCAAGGAGATAGGTACGGCTAGCAAGGGCTCTGTCGACATAACAGCAATTATACGTAATAACAGCCTACGTGGAGTATTTCTTCCCTATCCACGTATCGAAACTCCCACATGATAACCTGACCACCATGACTCTCACATGACCTGACCCCATGACTCACATTGACCTGACCTCCATGACTCACATTGACCTGGACCTCCATGACTCACACTGACCTGACCTCCATGACTCACACTGACCTGACCTCCATGACTCACATTGACCTGACCTCCATGACTCACATTGACCTGACCTCCATGACTCACACTGACCTGACCTCCATGACTCACACTGACCTGACCTCCATGACTCACACTGACCTGACCTCCCTGACTCACACTGACTGACCTCCATGATTCACACTGACCTGACCTCCATGACTCACACTGACCTGACTCCATGACTCACATTGACCTGACCTCCATGACTCACATTGACCTGACCTCCATGACTCATACTGACCAGACATCCATGACTCACATTGACCTGACCTCCAAGACTCACATTGACCTGACCTCCATGACTCACACTGACCTGACCACCATGACTCACACTGACCTGACCTGCATGACTCACACTGACCTTACCACCATGACTCACTCTGACTTGACCACCATGACTCACACTGACTTGACCTGCATGACTCACACTGACCTGACCTGCATGACTCACACTGACCTGACCACCATGACTCACTGACCTGACCTCCATGACTCACATTGACCTGACCTCCATGACTCACATTGACCTGACCTCCATGACTCACACTGACCTGATGTTGAAGATATTAGCTTACCAGCTAAGATATAATTTATAAATTTGAATATGAACACTTAGCTGATAAAGGACAGCAAATCGTTACATAGCCGCCCTGCGACAAGGTCTAGAAGCTGTCGAAACCATCTCAACATGGGCTGTCAAAAAAATATAATTTGTTGTAATAAAAATTGCCC
>NW_026468372.1:0-33063 GCF_026875155.1 Cherax quadricarinatus | reverse complement strand
ATTTGAGAATATAGGGGAGAGATATATGAGGGGAAGATATAGAAGATATATATAAGAGAGGATAGAGAGAGATATATAGAGATAGATAGATATATATATAGATATATAGAGAGAAGATATATAGAGAAGATAGATATAGAGATAGATAGATATAGAGATAGATATAGAGATACAGAGATAGATATAGAGATACAGAGATAGATATAGAGATACAGAGAGAGAGACAGTCACACTCAGTCAGCCAGTCAGCCAACCCCCCCCCCCCCCCCGGATACGTATTACACATGTTCCAGAGTTCTTTCTCTTTACTTAGGGTATAGGTTATACTACATTCTGGCAGGATGACACTACCAGTGGTATTCTCCCATTCCACTGTGTCGACAATACATAGAGATAACAGTAACATATGATACTGTATGCGATGTAAAATTTACAATACAGTTCATTACCATGTATACATTATATACAGTACATAAATAATTAAAATATAGCAACAGAAGTAAATTATGGTAAAAAGAATGAAATAATGATTGTACATTACATTACAGTACAGGTCCGCCATCACAAATCCGGCAATCAGTTATTCGGTTCCTTCAGTTATTCGGCACTAATTTTGTCTAGCATAATTTCAAATTTCCAGGGTCGCCACACGAACCTGCTGGTACTGTTTGGTGGTGCTACTTGCTGCATAAGTCATTCCAATTTTTTTTTCTCCATTTATTGTTTTAACCTGCTTACTTTTAGCCCTAGCCATGGTTCCAATGAATAAAAGAAATGCTTCTCATTATGTAAAGCACGTACACAGTACATTATCCATTAAAGATAAGGTGGCTTTGAAGCCACTGTCGGTTGCTATGAGCTCAGTCTCGTGATGCAGGAGAATATGCTTTATTATTTATTTATTTATTTTATTTATTTATTTATTTATTTGAACATGATACAGAGAAGTACAAAAGAATACAGTTAAATGCAGCATGCCAAAGCCACTTGAATGCATAGCATTACGGGCAGGCTTAAAAATTAACTTAAGATTAACTAAGCAATGAAGTATTCAGTGGTAAAACATTATTGTAAACAGATAACAATTAAGCACAAATGAGTATTACAAAAACAGGTCGATGTTGCTTGCATTTCAATCAGATTTATTTGTTAATTATAGGGCAGGGTTATTCAACTTAAGTTAATAAGCAATGTTAAATTCAGTGGTAACAAAAATTATTGTAAACAGATACAATTTTAGTACAGATATATTACAAAGCAGGTCATTTTGGTCATTAATGTTTGCTGTGTAAACAGTAGAATGGAGTATTTGTTAGGTAAGAATTAAATTAGTAAAAAGTTTGATTGGTCACAGGTTGACATTTATGAGTACAATAATGAGATACATATATGAGATACAAATTTATGAGATAACAATGTATTCATATTTATTAGTTGTGGGTGAGTAAGTGATTTTTGAGGGACTAGAATTTATAAACAGACAGTGTTCTTTATTATTTCACAGGTAATGGGAAATCCACATTTTAGGGCCTTTTATTTCATTGAGTTTGCATACTGAGATGGACCAAGGACATAAAGAGTGATCTGTGCCTTGTGTTATTCATGTGTTTGTTAAGTGGTAAGGAGATGTTTGAGGGGAGGGTTTATGTCAGAGTTAAGTGTTCTATGTATGTAGTAGGTGCAGTAATAAGTATGGATGTTTTGAATTGTGAGTAGGTTTAGAGTTTTGAATATTGGTGGAGTGTGTTGTCTGTAGTGGGAATTTGTTATCATTCTGACTGCAGCCTTTTGTTGGGTGATTAGTGGTCTGAAATGGTTTATTGTTGTTGAGCCCCATGCACAAATTCCATAGGTGAGATAGGGGTAAATAAGTGAGTGATATAGGGCCAGGAGGGCTGACTGTGGAACATAGTACCATATCTTCGATAGTATGCCTACGGTCTTGGAAATTTTTTTGGAAATTTGTTGTATATGTGTTTGAAATTTGAGTCTATTATCAAGGTGGATTCCTAAAAATTTTCCCTCTGTGAGTTTTGTGATAGGTGATCCATTTATCATTATATTTAGAGACACATCTGTAGCTCTGTTACCAAACTGAATGTAGTAGGTTTTGTCAATTTTTAGAGTAAGCTTGTTGATCCTCATCCACACTACACTCATCAACACTACAGCTTATTTGCCTATCACAATTAATCTTATATGACATAAGAAACAATATAAATAACATAAAACATGTTAAATACTCCAGAATGAATAATATTTGGCATAATACTGAGCAGTTTGACAGAGGTATGAAGAGGATATGGTATACAAATACCATTCTCCTATCCCTGTCTGGGAAGTGGAAAATAAATGGGATTAAATCTGGAGTATCCGAGAGAGTTAGAGCTAAGGAAGGGGTAGCAGTAATGTTGAAGGATCAGTTATGGAAGGAGAAAAGAGAATATGAATGTGTAAATTCAAGGATTATGTGGATTAAAATAAAGGTTGGATGCGAAAAGTGGGTCATAATAAGCGTGTATGCACCTGGAGAAGAGAGGAATGTAGAGGAGAGAGAGAGATTTTGGGAGATGTTAAGCGAATGTATAGGAACCTTTGAACCAAGTGAGAGAGTAATTGTGGTAGGGGACCTGAATGCTAAAGTAGGAGAAACTTTTAGAGAGGGTGTGGTAGGTAAGTTTGGGGTGCCAGGTGTAAATGATAATGGGAGCCCTTTGATTGAACTTTGTATAGAAAGAGGTTTAGTTATAGGTAATACATATTTTAAGAGAAAGAGGATAAATAGGTATACAAGATATGATGTAGGGCAAAATGACAGTAGTTTGTTGGATTATGTATTGGTAGATAAAAGACTGTTGAGTAGACTTCAGGATGTACATGTTTATAGAGGGGCCACAGATATATCAGATCACTTTTTAGTTGTAGCTACACTGAGAGTAAAAGGTAGATGGGATACAAGGAGAATAGAAGCATCAGGGAAGAGAGAGGTGAAGGTTTATAAACTAAAAGAGGAGGCAGTTAAGGTAAGATATAAACAGCTATTGGAGGATAGATGGGCTAATGAGAGCATAGGCAATAGGGTCGAAGAGGTATGGGGTAGGTTTAAAAATGTAGTGTTTGAGTGTTCAGCAGAAGTTTGTGGTTACAGGAAAGTGGGTGCGGGAGGGAAGAGGAGCGATTGGTGAATGATGATGTAAAGAGAGTAGTAAGGGAGAAAAAGTTAGCATATGAGAAGTTTTTACAAAGTAGAAGTGATGCAAGGAGGGAAGAGTATATGGAGAAAAAGAGAGAGGTTAAGAGAGTGGTGAAGCAATGTAAAAAGAGAGCAAATGAAGAGTGGGTGAGATTTTATCAACAAATTTTGTTAAAAATAAAAAAATTTTTGAGTGGTTTAAAAATTTTAAGGAATCCTAGAGAACAAATTGTTTTGCCCATTTAAAATGGGAGAGGAATTTTTAAAAATGGAGAGTTAGAGGTATTTGGAAGAGGGAAAGGGAATATTTTGAGGAATGTTAAATGTTATGAAGATGGGAAGCTGGTTTCGTGTAAGGGCAAGGGGGAAAAAACTTGTAGGAGTGAGGAAGAGCCATTTTGTGAGTGTGGGGGAAGTTCTAGGCAGAGGAAAAATAAAGGGGGGAAAGGCAGCCGGGATTGATGGGAAAAGATAAAAAGTTAAAAGCAGGGGGGGAAAAATTTTTTTGGGGGTTTGGGGGAAATTATTTAATAAATGATGGAAGAGGGAAAAAAGGGGGTACCTTGGATTGGCAGAAGCATGCATATTTCCTTTGTATAAAGGAAAAGGGGGACAAAAGAGAGTGAAAAAATTTAAGGGGATAAGTCGTTGAGTAACCGGGTAAAGGAAAGGTAGGTTTTATTGAAAAAATTAAAGTAAAGGGAAATGGGATGCAATGAAAAGGATTTTTTGGGAAAAGGAGGGGGTGTGGACCAGGTGTTTACATGAAACATATAAGTGAACTATTTAGAAAAGGCTAAAAGAGGTTTTGGGCCCTTTATGGTTTTGGAAAAGACTGTGACAGGGTGGATGGGGGGGCAAGGTGGCAATGTTGCGGGTTTATGGTGAGGGGGTAGGTTACGAAAGCATGAAGTTTTTTTAACGAGGAAGGGGGCCCTAAATTAGAGTATTTGAAAAGGGAATTATTTCCCTAAAAGTAGGCCTAGACAAGGATTGTGAGTCACCAGGTTTTTTAAATATTTTAGAGGGGGTTTTGAAAGAAATAAATGCGGGGTTTTGGGCAAATGCGGGGATTTAAAAGATAAAGTCCACTAAATTGGGAGTTGTCACATTTCCTTTGCTGATGAAAATTCTTTTGGGGAGTTCTAAAGAAATTGCAAGGTTGGGGGATGAATTTGGTAGGATGCAAAAGAAAAAAATTTAAAAGTAATTCAGGAAAGATAAGGTTATGGGGAAACAAAAAGATTAGGATGAAAGATTGGTTTCAGATTGGGGGGAGAAGTAGGAGGGGGTGAATTATTCAGAATTTTTGGGGAGGGACGTGTCATGGAGGGGTCAGAAAGATGGGTGAATCAAGAATTATGAGGGGAAAAGGGTGAGGGGTGCACTTAGGAGCGTGGAGACAAAAAACTTTGTCCTTGGGGGAAAAAGGGGGAATGTGAGAGAAATTTTTTACCATGTTCTTTTTGGGGGTTTAAACATGGTGAGAATTTTGCAGGGGGAGAAGGCTGGAGGCAGTGACAGTCATGTCTGGGGGCAATGTGTGGGTGAATTAATGCGGAAATTCGTATTTGGAAGTTGGGGAGGGTTGGGATTCCAAAACTGTTGTCCGGGGGCTGGGGAAAGGGGTTGTTGGGGTGGTTCGGACATTAGAGAAAGGGCGAAAAAAAAGACTTCAAGATGTATCGTCTGTATGGAAGAAGGGGGGAGGGTCACCCAAAGGGAAAGGTTGGGGGGAGGGGGCAAAGAGGTTTTGTGTGCGGGGGGTTTTGATTTCCAGCGGGCATGCGTGAGCGTGTTTGATAGGGAGTGAAATGGAGACAAATGGTTTTTAAATACTTGATGGGGCTTTTTTAGTGTGAGAAAGTAACATTTGAAGGGATTCAGGAAACCCGGGCGGGCCCAACTTGACCGGAGATGGGAATACGTGCCTGCACTCTAAAGGGAGGGGTTAATGTTGCATTTAAAAAACTGAGTGTAAAGCCCCCTTTTCGGGCAAGACGTGAGGATGAAATGGGAATTTTTTTTTTTTCGGGCCCCCCCTTTCCCTTGGGGGGAACGCCATGTGAATAATAAAAAAAAATAAAAATTTAAAATTTTTTTGAAGTAAATTTAGTAAGTTTAGAAGCCTAGGGAGCAAAAAAAATGAACATTTAAAAAAAAGAGAAAAAAAATTATACGGAAGGAGGGGTTTTGGGGGAAAACATAGGGAATATTTTGGGGATTGCAAAGTTGATGAAGATAGCAAGGAGCAATTTTGTTTATTGTCAAGGGAGGAGGGAGATGGGAGCGAATGTGACAGGGGAAAATGTGTGGAATGGGCAAGTGAAAAGGGGGTAAAGCAGCTGAAACAGATAATTTAAAAGCTGGGGGGATATAGATTAAGTGTTTGGCAAAAATTTGTTCTATCACCAAAAAGGGTACCTAAGTTTGGTAGAGAACATCCATATTCCCTTTTTAAAGGAAAAAAAGAAAAATTGTACTAAAAAATTATAGGAGAATAAGCCTTTTGAGTATACAGCTTCCCCTCACTTACGACGTACTCTTTTTCCAATCCCTTGGATTTACAACAGCCCTGACCAGTATTCAATCTAAATAATATATTAGAGCTGATTTCCTGTATTCTTTTATTTCAATAAAACATGGCCCCCCCAAATTAATTAATCTTTCCAAAGATGATTTATCCGAATCTGACTTTTTCTAAATTTAATTTTTTTCCCCATAAGAAATAAGGAAAACCAATTAATCCTTTTCCCAGAAACCCAAAAAATTTAAAAAAAAGATGTTTCTACATAAATTTACATTTCCACACAGAAAAGGTGATGTATGGAAGACAGGAGGGGGGGGAAGGATGGGGGAGTTTAAAAATTTTTTCAAGGGGAACCCCTTTCCAAAAGCCTTCAGGACCAAGCCTTAAACCGGGGTTTACCCCCTTCTTTGTTTTTTAATGCCCCCTAGGACCAGCTTGAGAACTGGACCCCTGTCACTCAAAAAAGTTTCCCAGAGAGGCTGTTTCTGGCAATTTTAGGAACTGTGTTGAGGACGGACAAGATGTCCTTCAATAAGACACTATATCAGCCCCACGGCTTTTTATCTAGCACAAAACTAAAATATAAAACATAAAAAGAAGGAACACGAAACAGGCCACTGACCCAGCAAACAGGTCATTCCCCCCCCCCCTCAGCCATAGCACAACTAGTCATCCCAACTCCACCCACCCATACCCACCCACCCCCACTCGGTATTTTCAAACCTTTTTTTTAAAACTACAAAAGTTTTTGCTTCATGACGATTTTTTGGGAGTTTGTTCCACTCTCCACAACCCAACTACCCCCCCATGTTTTTCCATATCTTACTGAACTGAATTTTTTCCAACTTAAAACCCATTGCTGGAGTCCTGTTTTGGGCGGGAAATTTTCAGCACTCGTTTACATCCCCTTTTTTATTCCTGTTTTCCATTTTACACCTCATCATATCCCCCCTAATTCTAGCCTTTCGAGAGGGGTGCGATTCGGGGGCCCCCGCCCCATCCCATGGGAAAGTTTTCGAATGTGGGATCAATTTTGTAAAGTAAAAGGACACAAGTGCAACTAAGTGACATTTATTGTGGCAACTTTCGCTCTCCGGGAGTTTTATCAAGCCATTGCTGATAAATTATTAGGGGATAACTTTCATCCCCTCTGTACTTTTCCCATGCATTTATACCCATTCGTAATACGGTGACCAAACTGTGCAGCAGAACAAATGCGGCCTAACCAAGGATATAAGAGTTAAAAATAACCTGGGGATTTCTTATTAACTTCTAGTAGGACCAAGGGATTCTGTTAGTTTTAATTCGAACACAAATGCACGTTGTTTTTTGGTTTTAGATTATTGCAAAACCGAACTCCTAAATATATACATTTATTTTAATGTGGCATGGTTATTTTCCTTCCAACATTTAGAACTTTGCATTTATTTATATTAAACTGCATCTGCAACTTCCCAAACCATTTCATCAGTCATTTAAAACATCCTGGGGCTCAATTCTCAAAATGAATTGGCCCCATTTTTTGTTATCACAAATTTGCAAAATCCCATTTAACCCCCCCCATTGGCTTTATGTAAATTTTTAAATATGGCATAATAAAAAAAAAATAAAATAAAAAAAAAATAATTTTTAAAAAATTTAATTGGTTGGTTGGTTTGGGGGGTTTTTTGGGTTTTAAGGGGGAAAAAAAAAGCCCCTGTGGGGGGAATCCCCCGGGGGGTGGGATCCCAAAAACCTCCCCAATAATCAATTTTTCTGCCTTTTTCTAAATTAAAAACCCGTTTTTCTACCTTTTGCTCCTTTAAACGCCTTTTGCAAATTACGGGCCTTTTACCGGGCCCTTTTTCAAAACCCGGGCATTTCCCCCTTTTGCCCTTGGGGGGTTTTCCAAAAAGCCTTTGGGTTGGGGGTTTTTTCTTACAAGCCTGAAGGTTTTAATACAAAAAGATCGTTTGGGGGGGGCCCCAATGGTTTTGATTCGGTTTCCCCCCGGGGGGGGGGGGGGGCCCCGGGGGGCCAAATTTCCAAAAAATTTCTTTTTGTGGTTACCCCCAAATTTTATAAAAAATTTCTTATTCCATTTTTTTTTTTGTTGTTAATAAGTTTTTTTTTTGGGGGGAAAAATTTTTTTTTTATGTTATTAAACAAATTAAAAGGTTTAGGAAAAACCCGTGTTAATTAGGGGAAAGGTAAAAAAAATTTTTTTTAGTTTTTTTTAAAATTAAAAAAAACAAGTAGGATTGGGCCAAATTTTTCATTAAAGTGGGAAAATACTTAAAAATTTTCTTTTTGTTGCCTTTTTTGGTTTAAAAAGGGAAAATTTAAAAAATGTTTCAATTTCAGGGAACCTTGCTTGAGTTGCCCCCCTACCCCCTTTATCAGGGTTATAAAAGTAATTTTCCTAAAATTTTTAAATTTAAATGCCAAATAAAATTTAAAAAGAATCCCCCCATTAAAAAAATTTTATGCTAATATCCCCTTTCTTAACTTCCAAATTTCTTTCAAATAAAAAATTTTGTAAATCATAGAAAAAAAATTATAAAAAATGAAAAAAAAAGTTATTTGGGGAAAAGGGGGGAGAACCCCCCCCCGACCAAATCGTCCCACCCCCTTTAGTGTTTTGAGGGAAGCAAATTTTCATTTTTTAAGGGAAAAAAATGAAACAAATTTTTTTAAAAAGGGTTTGTTTAAAAAAGAAAACCAGGACCCAAAATAAAAACCCACCCCCCGGGGGGAAAAAAAAAAAACTTTAAAAAAAAAAAAAAAACCCCCCAAACCCCCAAAAAAAAAAAAGGAAAAAAAAAAAAAAAAAAAAAAAAAAAAAAAAAAAAAAAAAAAAAAAAAAAAAAAAAGGGGGGGGGGGGGAAAAAAAACTAATTAACAACCCAAAAAAAAAAAAATTTTTTAAAAGAAAAAAAAAAAAAAAAAAAAAAAAAAAAAAAAAAAAAAGAAAAAAAAATTTTAAAAAAAAAAAAGAAAAAAAAAAAAAAAAAAAATAAAATTCCCAAAAAATTAAAAAAAAAAAAAAAAATTTAAAAAAAAAAAAAAACCCCAAAAAAAAAAAAAAAAAAAAAAAATTTTTTAAAAAAAAAAAAAAAAAATTTTAAAAAAAAAAAAAAAAAAAAAAAAAATAAAAACTTAAAAAAAAAAAAAAAAAAAAATTTTTAAAAAAACCCCCCAAAAAATTTTATTTTTACCAAACCCCCCCCAAAAAAAAAATAAAAAAAAAAAAAAAAAAAAAAACAACATTAAAAAAAACCCCCCCCCCCCCTCCCCCCCCCCCCCCCCCCCCAAACTTTTCCCCCAAAAACCCCCCCCCCAAAAACCAAACCGGCCCCCCAAAAAAAACCCACCCCCCCCCGGGCCCCCCTCCCCCCAAAACCCGCCCCCCCCCCCCTCCCCCCCCCCCCCCCCCCCTACCCCCCCCCCCCCCCCCCCCCCCCCCACCCAAAACCCCCCCCAAAACCACCCCCCCCCCCCCCCCCCCCCCCTTTTTTTCCCCCCCCCCCCCCCCCCCCCCCCCCCCCTTTTTTTCCGCCCCCCCCCCCCTTTTCCCCCCCCCCCCCCCCAAAACCCCCCCTTTAAAACCCCCCCCCCCTTTTTTCTTTTTTCCCCCCCCCCCGTTTTACCCCCCCCTCCCCCCAAAAATCTTAAAAAAAAAAAAACTCCCCCTTTTTGGCCCTTGGGGGATTTATCGAATACACACTAACACTATTAAAAAAAATTTTTTTTTTTTTTCTGTAAACTTACCCCATACATCTTCTACCCATTGCCCTGTACTTCACTAGCCCCATCTGTCCTCACATCAGTTGTTTTTTTCTTACCCTAACTGCCTCCTCCTTTAGTTTATAAACCTTCACTTCTCTCTTACTTGCTGCTTCCATTTTCCTTGTACCCCATCTACCTTTTCCTCTCACTGAAGCTACAACTAAAAAGTGATCTGATATATCTGTGGCCCCTCTATAAACATGTACATCCTGAAGTCTACCCAACAGTCTTTTATCTACCAATACGTACTCCAACAAACTACTGTCATTTTGCCCTACATCATATCTTGTATACTTATTTATCCTCTTTATCTTAAAATATGTGTTACCTATAACCGAAGCCCTTCCTATTCAAAATTCAGTCACATGCTCCCCATTATCATTTACACCTGGCACCCCAAACTTGCCTACCTTCATTAGAGATTCGCCGGTACTTCTGGCCCGGGTCTTCTCCATGTGGCGACCCGGCTACTTACCTACCACACCCTCTGTAAATGCTTCTCCTACTTTAGCATTTAGGGCCCCTACCACAGTTACTCTCTCACTTGGCTCAAAAGTTCCTACACTCTCTCTCAACATCTCCCAAAATCTCTCTTTCCTGTACACTCTCTCTTCTCCAGGTGCATACACACTTATTATGACCCACTTTTCATATCTGACCCTAATTTTAATCACATAATCCTTGAGTTTATACATTTATATTCCCTCTTCTCTCTCCATAACTGATCCTTCAACATTATTGCTACCCGTTGATAATTAGACACATGTGCAACTCTTGGGTATCTTTATTGAGGAAACGTTTCGCCACACAGTGGCTTCATCAGTCCATACAAAGGAGAATCTTGAAGAATAGGAGGAGAATGAGGTAATCAGTCCCTCAACCTTGAGTCGATGTGGTCAGTCCATCAATCTTGAATAGAATACGGCATACGTGCTGAGAAGGAGCTTATATACCGTTGGCAGGAGAGGTGAAGCGGTCAGAGGCAGTGTAACACTTATTCAATGTTGAAGTAGGTCGTGCCCAAGAATTAGGCAAGCGAAGAATTCCCAAGTATTAAGATCCCAATAAAGATACCCAAGAGTTGCACATGTGTCTAATTTATCAACATGTCGGTTCTCTGAACCATTCATCTACATTATTGCTACCCCTTCTTTAGCCCTAACTCTCTCAGATACTCCTGACTTAATCCTATTTATTTCTCCAGACTGAAAACTGCCCTAACCCCTTCAGCTTTGTTTTGCTTAGGGTTAGGACATCCTCTTCTTTTCATTTCATAACATTAGCAGTCATTTCTTTCTTATTATCTGCACTACATCCACATACATTCAGACATCCCAATTTTATAAAGTTTTTGTTTTCCTTGCTTTTAGTAGTTTATACAGGAGAAAGGCTTACTAGGCCATTGCGCTTGGCATTTAGTCGCCTCTAGACACGTTATAGCTGTTGGTCTTATTTCATCACTTCCAGTTTATGGCACTTACTGTACTTAATAAGGTGGTGAGGAGAGGTGCAAAATTAAAAAGATCATGAATCTAATAGAGTGGAAGTTGTCACAGTTGCTTTATGCTGATGACACAATTCTTTGGGGAAATTCTGAAATAATAATAATAATTATAATAATAATAATATTTCAGCATGACACATTGTACAAAGGTGAATGACATTTGGGATGTATATGCAGAAGCCTAATTGTGCAGAGCATTTGGCAAAGGTTAGTAGACAAAATCTGGAAAGGGTATGTAAAAGACAGAAAATTCGAGGAAACACAAAAAACACAGTAATGAGAATGACTAAAACTCTAGCCAGTGAAAGATTGGCTATCAGATTGGAGGGAGGAAGTATGGAGAAAGTGAATTGCTTTTTAGATTTTGGAAGTGGACCTTGTTCGGCAGATGGGTCTTTGTAAGAAGAGAGAACCATAAATTGAAAAGAGGAAAAAGGTAGGTTTGCTTAGCATCTGGAGACAATAAACCTTATCCCTGGAGGCAAAAAATGGGAAAATGTACATGAGTAGAGTGGTACCATAAAACATGGGATGTGAAACATGGGGTTTTAGATTTTGCAACGAAAATGGAAGGCAGGGAGGTTTTAGAGGGTAATGGCAGAATTTCAGAGCTTGGAGATTAGATTTGGGGGTTATAAAAAGTTTATTCAGAGAGAAGAGAAAGGGTTATGAGGTGTTTGGACATTAGAGAGGATGAGAGAAAATAGGATTGAGTTAGAAGGTGGGGGAAAGACGTGGCAGGGTCATCTAGGAAGGTTGAACTGGAGGGGAAATTAATGGAGGTTTTGTATCTAGTAGCTTGGATTCCAACAAGTTGTGAGAGCGTAAGAAGTGACTTGGAGGCAGGGTTTTTTATGATTTGATGTTTTAATGGGAGTGTGAGCCAAATTATCAAAAAATGGTAGGTATATTGGGAGAAACTGGTTATCCAGACTTGAGGCATGATTTGAGACGTACAGTGATGCACTTCGAAGGTGAAATGTGGATGCTGCGTTCAAACAGTCATCTGAGCTGTAAAGTCAGCATATTTCTGGAAAGACAGTGATTGGAATGATAACAATGAAAGTATTTCTTCTTTTTGGGTTGTCCTACCTTGGTGGGAAATGGGCAGTGTTAAAATTGATATTTAAAAGGCTTAATGGCGGAGATTTTTTCTTTTTATAAATCATTATAAAATTTAAGCTGAGTAAACATTTGCATTATGCAATCTTCGTGCTTCTTTTAACCGCAACCGGCTGTATCCCACCGAGGCGAGGCAGGGTGGCTCTAAGAAAAAACAAAAGTTTTCTCTCTTTAAAACTATAAACCTAGTTAATTTATACAGGAGAAGGGGTTACTAGCCCTTTAGCTGCCTGGCATTTTAGTCGCCTTTGCAACACGTATAGCTTACTGAGGGAAGAATTCTGTTCACTTCCCCATGGAGATAAGAGTGAATTAAACAAGACAAGGACTGTAAGAAAATAGAAGAAAACCCAGAGGTGTATGTGTATATATGCTTGGACATGTATTGTGTAGTGTGACCTAAGTATGTAAGATAGGAATGGAAAAAGATGTACCTGAAACCTTGCATGTTTATGAGACAGAAAAAATGTCATCCAGCAATCCTCATCATGTAAAACAATTACAGACTTTCGGTTTTACACTCTCATGTTGTGGCTGGATGGTGTAGTCCTGTCTACCAACTTTACTCTATATGTTCTGCAATTGTTATGGAAATATTTGGATATGTTTCTCAGTAATGTAGGTAAAAATTACACATCTCTACAGTTATGGTTGTTTATTAATGTCAGAACTTTGTGAACATGATCTCTGTTGACTTGACCCATATTCAATAAGGAAACACCTTACTGAAACCATTAACACTGTTTGTTGCGCTCTTCCATGAAAAAAGATTTTCAGGAATAAGGACCACTAGTTTTGTAGACTCAGGCTATTTCTGCCTGTGTGATGAAGAAAATTGGAATGCAGTAATGGATGATACAAGTGAAAGCAAGATTGTCAGGATGCAAGAATACTGAAAAAAATTCATAGTAGAACAAGAAAGGAAGGTGGGAGAAGCTTAAGAATGTCTGTGATTCATGTCTAGAGCAAAACTCAAGCACGGGTGTAACAAATTCATATGAGAATTAATGTCTTGCAAACAATTCAGGAGTTTTTGCAGATTCTGAAATTCTCATTCCCAGTACCACAGGTAGAACCAAAAGAATGTGAAAATAAAGTGATTTTGGTTATAACATTCAGGGAGGAAGCAGAGGCATTGTATTTGCTAGTAAACTTTGGAAATGAAGAAGTATTGATGATGCATCTTCAAGCGTCAAAAAAAGCTAAGGTACAGTATTGCTGCACTATCTTTTCATAAGTCCCAGTAGCTATTTCAATATTTATTTAATTTTTATTATGATTTTGTATTCATTGTTCCCACTATTCTTATGCTGTTAATTACCACCCTCCTGTCCCTTATAGAGTGACATAGAGGACCTGTCACTAAGGGTTCTTGATCCAACAATTTGGAATTACCTTCCAAGTTGATCAAACTGATTACCTCCATTTCCAGGAGCTGTATGACCTGTAAGAATCCAAGGAAGATTAGGTGGAATGATAGGGTTGATTGGGTGATATGTGAGAAATAAGCTACCTGATGAGAAGTTTTTACTGTAAAAAGTGATATACAAAGGCAGAGTATATGTAGAGTAAAATATTCAGGAGAATAGAAAATTAAAGACCAGTGTCATGTTATTTTTTTTTTTCAACAAAACTGACTGTATCCCACCAGGCGGGGTGCCCAAAAAGAAAAACAAAAGTTTCTCTTTTTAAATTTAGTAATTTATACAGGAGAAGGGGTTACCAGCCCTTGCTCCAAGGCATTTTAGTCGCCTCTTACAACCATGCATGGCTTACGGAGGAAGGAATTATGTTGCACTTCCCCATGGAGATAAGAAGGAATAATGCAAGAACCTAGGAACTAGAAAGAAATAAAAGAAAACCCTGAGGGGTGTGTGTATATATGCTTGTACATGTATGTGTGTGTGACCTAAGTGTAGTAGAGTAGCAAGACGTACCTTGAATTCTTGGCATGTTTATGAGACAGGCAAAAAGGGACACCAGCGATCCTTACCATCATGTAAAACAATTATAGGCTTTTGTTTTACACTCACTTGGCAGGATGGTAGTACAGGTTACCATCAAATTACGCCGTAAGCCATGCGTGTTGTACGAGTCAACTAAATGCCGGGAACAAAGGGCTAGTAACCCCTTTTTCCTGTAATAATTACTAAAAAGAATAAGGAAGATAAATGTCAAGTGGGATGTCTGACTGATAAATATGCATGGAGGTTGTGGCCATGTTAAGAAAGAGATGATTGTGGATGTTACAAATGAGTAGAAGCTCGGATGTCCTAGGCTTTTACCCTAAAACGGTACAAACAGATCGAGGGGGGGGGGGGGGGGGTCGTTCAAATTCGTAGTGCTACAGAAGTAGATCTACTTTTTTTTACTATTTTCAATTATAACAAAAAAAAATGTAGGTAAAAGTTTTTACACGTTATTCACATGTAAACTATAAAAATAAATCTACTTTTTTTTTACATACTTTCAGATGTTGAAAAAAACGTATATATACGTTTGGACATTTAAGAGTTAAAGTGAAACAAAGCTGCTGAAGGGGGGGTAGGAGAGTTTCAGTGGAGAGAGGAATAAATTGGATAGGTCAGGGGGTTTCAAATAGAGTTTAGAGTTAAAGGTGTAGTAGCATAATGTTGAAGGATAAGCTATGGCAGGAAAAGAGGGAGTGTATAAATGTATTTAAATTCAAGGATTATGTGGAGGTAAATAAAAGGTTGGATTGTTGAAAAGTGGGTTATAGTAAGCATATATGCACCTAAGGAGAAGAAAGAAGTGTAGAGGGAGAGAGGGATTTTGAGGAATGAGTGTGAATGCGTTGAGGAGTTTTGAACAAGTGAGTGAGTGTTACTTGTGGTTAGGGGATTTCAATGCTAAGCGGGTAAAAATGTTTGAGAGGGAGTAGTAGGTAAAATGTGGGGTTTACCAGGGGACTTACGAGAAAGTGGAGGGAATAAATAAAATATACAGTATAATATAGCACGTTTAAAGTAGTTTATTAGATTAAGTGTGGTGGATAATGGTTGATGGGTAGGCTCCAGGATCGTACACGTTTAAGAGGGCAAATGAGTATTGATCATTATTTAGTTGTGTACAGTTTAGAGTAAGAGGTAGATGGGGACAAGAGGAAAATGACAACAAGTAAGCAGGGAGGTGAGTGTTTAACCCTTTGACTGTCGCGTGTATATGGTACGTCATAGGAGATACTTGTTTGACGTGGTCGTATATGTACGTCATAGGAGATACCTTGTTTGACGTGGTCGTATATGTACGTCATAGGAGATACCTTGTTTGACGTATCTATACGCATAAATTCTAGCTGCTTCAAATCAAGCAGGAGAAAGCTGGTAGGCCACATGTGAAGAGAATGGGTCTCCTGGTCAGTGTGACCATATAAAAAAAATCGGGGGACAGGGGTGATTGTGGGAATACCATTTCAGTCGTCCTTTTTCAGCATGTCTAGCGGTAAGAAATATTTGACTTCCCTGCAAATCTGGGACTCTTCTCTTCCCAAGTGATGCTCTAACACAGAAGGAAGTGTCAATGAAGATCCATTTCATGAATTCGCGGAGTTTGAGACAAAGCAAAGAGGAGGTGGAGGAGGAGGAGAGGGGAGAAGAAGAGGAGGAGGAAACCCCAAGAGGAGGAGGAAGAAGAAGGAGGAGGAAGGAGAGAGGAGGAAGAAGAGGAGGGCAAGAAAGAGGAGGAAGAAGAGAGGAGGAGGAAGAAGCGGAGGAGGAAGGAGGGAGGAGGGGAAGAAGGAGGGAGGAGGAAGAAGGAGGGAGGAGGTAAGATGGAGGTAGGAGGTGTGAGGAGGAAGGAGGGAGGAGGAAGGAGGGAGGGAGGATGGTGGGAGGAGGTGGGAGGGAGGAGGATGGTGGCGTGGTGGTGGGTGGGAGGTGGGAGGTGGGGGGAGGGTGGGTGGTTGGAGGGTGTGGTGGGTGGGTGGGTGGTGGGTGGGTGGGGGGGTGGGTAGGTGTTGGAGGGAGGAGGATAGGAGGGAGGAGGTGGAGGAGTGAGAGGTGGGATGGTGGGTGGAGACGCGTCAGTTGTAAGAGTGGTGGTGGTTGGTGGTGGTTGGTTGGTGGGGGTGGTGGTGTGGATGGTGGCTGTGGGGAGTGGCGAGGTGGTGGTGGGTAGGATGGAGGTGGAAGGTGCGAGGTGGAGGTGGAGGTTGGTGGTGGGGGCTTGCGTGGGGGTGGTGGTGGTTGGATGGAGGGGGTGGGTGGATGGTGGTGGTGGTGGTTGGTGGGAGGAGGTGGTGGTGTGGTGGAGGGGAGGTGGTGGTGGTGGTAGGTGGTGGTGGTTCGGAGGGGTGGTTAGGTCGGTGGGTTGGCGGCTGGTTGGTGGAGGAGGGGTGGATGGTTGGAGGTGGCATGGTGGGTGGTCGGTGGTGGGTAGGATGGAGGGGGTTGGAGGTGGTGGGAGGAGTAGGTGGGGTGGAGGTGGAGGAAGGAGGGGAGGAGGTGATAAGGTGGGTGGGTGGTGGTGGTTGGTGGGATGGAGGTGGATGGTTGGAGAGGGGTGGGTGGTGGTGGATGGATGGGTGGAGGTGGAGTGAGAGGTGGTAGGTGGGTGGAGGAGAGGTTGGTGGGTGGAGGTGGTAGGAGGAGTGGTGGAGGAGGATGGAGGGTGGTGGAGGTGGAGGTGGTGGTGGGTAGGAGGGAGGTGGTGGAGGAAGGTGAGGTGAGTGGTGGTGGAGGGAGGAGGTGGTGGAAGGTGGGAGGAGGTGGTGGTTGGAGGGGAGGTGGTTGGAGGAGGAAGGAGGTGGAGGATGGAGGAGGATGTATGGAGGGACGGTAGGAGGGGATACGAGGAAGGTGGAGGAGGAAGGGAGGAGGAGGAAGGAGGAGGTGGAGGAAGGAGGAGGAAGGAGGAGGAGGAAGGAGGAGGAGGAAGGGGAGGAGGAGGAGGAGGAGGATGAAGAAAGAGGAAGCGTAGAAGATGAGGAAGATGAAGAGAAGAAGAAGGAAGAAGGAGGAGAAGAGATGGAAAGGGAGGAGAAAAGAAGGAGGAGGAGGAGAAGAAGAAGAAGGAGGAAGAAGAAGAAGAAGGTGGGAGAAGAGAAGGAGGGAGAAGAGAAGAAGGAGAGAAGAAGAAGAGGAGGAGAAGAAGAGGAGAAGAAGAATGAGAAGAAGAAGAAGAGGAAGGAGGAGAGAAGAAGAAGAAGGAGAAGACGAGAAGAAGGAGAGAAGAAGCCAGAAGGAGAAGGAGGAGAAGAAGAAGAAGAAGGAGAAGAAGAAGAAGGAAGAGTGAAGGGAGGAGAAGAAGAAGAAGAAGAGAAAAGAAGAAAGAAGGAGAAGGCAGGAGAAGAGAAGAAGAAGGAGAAGAAGAAGAAGAAGGAGAGGAGGAGAAGAAGATGGAAGATGAAGGAGAAGGAGAGAAGAAGAAGGGTGAAGAAGATGAAGGAGAAGGAGGAGAAGAAGAAGAAGAAGGAGAAGAAGAAGAAGAAGAAGGAGAAGGAGAGGAGAAGAAGAAGAAGGAGAAGGAGGAGAGAAGAAGGAGAAGGAGAGGAAGGAAGAAGGAGTAAGGAGGAGAGAAGAGAAGAAGAAGGAGGAGAAGAAGGGAAGAAGAAGAAGGAGAGGAGGGAAGAAGGAAGGAAGGAGGAGGAGAAGAAGAAGGAGAAGAGGAGAAGAAGAAGGAGAAGGAGGAGAAGAAGAAGAAGAAAAGGGAGGAGGAGAAGAAGAAAGAAGGAGGAGGAGAGGAGAAGAAGATGAAGAATAAAGGGGAAGGAAGGAGGAGAAGAAGAAGAAGGAGGAGGTGGGGAGAGGAGGAGAAGAAGAAAGAAGAAGAAGAAGATGGAGGAGGAGAGAAAGAAGAAGAAGAAGGAGGAGGAGATGAGAAGAAGAAGAAGGAGGAGGAGAAGAAGGAAGAAGGGGAGGTGGAGGAGATGTCGACCGAAACAACATTTGTCTGTGTCTATTTGTCTGTCTGCATAACTCCCTGTCTATCGTCTAGCTCTGTCTCAGAGAGAGCCACAAGGCTGTCATCATCATCACGTTTACATAATTGTAGAAACTTTTAAAATACAATTTTTTAAAAGGGTTCAGTTTTTCATTTTTTTAAAAGGGTTTTGGGTGAGAAGTGATCTTTGAGAAGAGATTTGAATTTAAAACAGGTAGGTTTTTTTAATTTACGGGTAAGAATTCCAGATTTTGGGGCCTTTTATGTGCATTATTTTTACAAGTGGAATGGACACGGGAACATCAAAGAGTGATCGTGCCCCTTTTTTTTAAGGTCCCGTTTCTGTTTAGGTTGGGAAGGAGATGTTTTTGGGGGGGGCCCCCGTGCCCCGCCCCAAAACCCTTTGTCTTGCAAAGCGTCTCCCAAAACCCCGCAACCCCCGGCTCGCCCCGAGGGCCCCCAAGCCACACACGCCCCACTCCAACAGATTTAAGCTTTTTGCGGTTTTTTGGGTTATCCTGGAAATTAACTAGTAATTTTAAATTAAAGGTTACCTTTGGAGCCCCAAAAAACCCAGAGGGAGGGCCCCCCTAAAGGAAAAAGGGGGGGAAAAATTTAATAAGAGGAGGGGGGCCCCTCCGCCCCCTTTGTTTTGACAGGGGTGGGGGAGGACTAATGAGCCAAAAGTCTTTTTTGACACTGCCACTCCGACTCAAAACTTTTAAAGCCACACCCACACACAAACAAGCTTGCGAAGGGAATAATACTTTTTATGAAAGACGTGACAAAATTAGGATATAAAATATAGAAACCAAAGCAAGAAGGGAAGCAAAATAAGGAAGGACTAAAAAGGGAAAAAAAGTAATGAAGGCGAGAAGGAAATGTAGAAGAGAGGTGGAATGCCCTCCAGGAGCCTCCAGTATTTATTATTTATTTTTTATTTAAAAATTTTTGAGCACACATACAGGGTACCAAATACGGTAAGAGCAGTTCCCAAAAGCCACTTAAACTATGCTAGCTTAGGGGCTGGCTTAAAAATTAACAAAATTTAAACAAAGAAATGATAAATCAGTATAAAACATTATGTAAACAGTTACTTAAAGCACAAGTGGTTTTACAAAGACAGTCAATGGTTGTATGCATTGTTGTACTTCTAAATGGAGTATTCTTTAGGTAGTGTTTTTAAAAAATAATAAAGTTAGATTGGTTTTTGGTTTAACATTTATTGAATAAGGTAGAAATTTTTAAGATATACAATTTTTAAAGGGTTTCAGTTTTTCTATTTTTTTGGGTTTTGGGGTGAGAAGTGATCTTGAGAAGAGACTTGAATTTATAAACGGGTATGTTTTCTTTATATTACAGGTAATAAATTTCCAGATTTTGGGGGCCTTTTTATGTGCATTGTTTTTTTACAAGTGGAGAGGGGACACGAGGAACATAAAAAGAGTGATCGTCCCTTGTTTTAGGTCATGTTTCTGTTGGGGTTGGCAAGGAGATTTTTTAGGGAGGGTTAATATCAATTAAAGTGTTCTATGTAGTAATAGGTCAGTAGTAAGTATGGTTTGTTTTGTATGGTGAGGGGGTTTAGTGTATGAAATTGGGGGAGTGGCCCCTTTAAGGAGAATTTGTTATCATTCTAACTGCAGCCTTTTTTTGGGGTAATTAGTGTCGAAGGGTTACTTGTTGTTGACCCCCCTCACAATTCCTAGGGAATAGGGGTAAAAAAGAGAGTGATATAGGGCCAGGGGGGCTGACTGTGGCATAGTACCGATCTTCAAAAATTATCCTACAGTCTTGAAATTTTCTTAAAAAATTGTTGTATATTTTTGAAATTTGAGTCTATACAAGGTGGATTCCTAAGAATTTCCCTCGTTAGCTTTTGTGATAGGGATCCTTTTATCATTATGTTAAGAGGGACATCGAAACTTTTCCCAAAACTGAATGAAGTAGGTTTTGTAAATGTTTTATGTAAGTTTGTTAGTTCTCTCCGGGTAATTTTTTCTGTATTCGTTTTTACAGTATTGGCTACGTGCCCGGGCTCGGGGGGGAGAAACTAGTAGTGCATCTGCAAATAGTGTGGTTTTGAGTAATTTCGAAGCATTTGGTGGGTCTTTTAAAGTATAGGAAAAGGGGAAGGGGGCCCAAGGGACACTTCCCGTGGGACACCAAACTGTAATTGGTTTGCAGAGGATTTTCCCCATTTGCATACACATTTTGGGCCTTTTTTTTTCTGAGGTATGACTTGAGGTATTTAGGAGTGCCCTCTTAACCATAGTGTGACAATTTTACGTGGCAAGTCATGGTAAACGAATCAAAAGTTTACTAAGTAAATAAGACCCCCCAGTGGACTTCTTTTTTCCTATTGCAGTGTATATTGTTCTCCAGGTTAATACATCATTAGTATTTTTATTAGCCTAAAATCCAAATGGCGGGGGTTGAGTATTTTGGAAAAGGGTGGGAGTAATTCTTTATAAATTTAAATTTTTGAAGTTTTTTGAGAGAGGGTGTAATTTGGGATATTGGCCATATTATTCAACCGGGGGGGGGGGTCTCCTCCTTTGGGGATCGGGTGACCCTTGCTTTTTGGGATCGTGGGAAGGGAGGATTCAATGGATTTGTTAAAGGTTTTTCAATGTTTGGTGATGCACTTGGACACTTTTTTAAAAAGGGGGGAAAATATTTAAATCCCTGCCTTTTTTTTTAGTGTGTTATAAAAAGGGGGAGACCGTTTGGGTTTAGTCGGAGCAAACAGTGTTTCCCGGGTATTCCCGGGTGAGGTAGTTTTTTGGGTGGGGTATCTGAGCTTGGGATTTTTTTGGGCAAGGTTTTGTCCTATAGGGGAGAAGAAATCATTGAGTCTGTTTGCTTTTTCTTGGGGGGAGTTGGGGTTCATCGATTTTGCTAATTTTTTTTTCGCTATTTGGGATATCTTTTTTGTTCCTAGAATTCTATGGGGTTTTTTCCAGTTTTTTTATATCACCTCTAATTGATAATCGTTCCATAAAAAATTTTTTTTGCCCTTCAAACGGGCGGGTTTGGGGTTTGACGATAACGTTTTGTTTGGTCTCTGGTTATTGACCCATTCTTACTTTTTTCATATTTTTTTTTGTATTTATGGATTTGAAATGCGGGGTGTTAGCCGGGGACTGTTCCTCTTAGCTGTCACTTTTTTTTTTTTAGGGCAGTGCTTGTTATAGGGGTTTTGGTCTTTTTTAAAAATTTTTAATACTTTCGTCAATACTGTTAGATTTCTAGCTCAGTGTCCCATAAAATGTTTGCTACTGCTGTTGGAATTATTAATGGCTGCCTCTTGTGAAGTTGAAGGTGACTTTAGTAGTGTTTTGGGGGTAATTTCCCAAAGATTGTTATGGGGAAAGGGGGTATGTCTGGAAATTATCTGAAATTATGCCTGTTTTTAAAAGGGGATAGGTGTTGGTCCAGATGGGTCAATAGGGAAACACTAGCTCTGTAACTCTTGTGGGTTTTGTTACGTTGGACAACATACATTACTCATTGTTTTGTGAATTCAAAAAGGTGGGCCCTGGTCTTGCAGGAGTTTTTAATTGAATCACCTGAGAGAGTAAGTGACTTTGTTCATGCGGCATCATTATCATACTTCCTGGGTTTTTTGACTAAATTGGCTAATGTTTGACTGTGGAACCTGTAGATTTTTTATCAATGTGAAGGTTTTTGGGGTATTTGGATTTGAATTTGGCTTTTAAAATTTTCCCCATGTTCATCCCTTGTGCAAGTATTAGTGATACATTCTATTTTGGGTCTGGATAAAAGGGCTTGCCCCCCCCCTTTTGGTCTGGCCCCTACGTTTTTTTTGTAGGGTTTGTGAAAAGGAATGGCATAGCATCTTTTTTTTTGTTTTTAGCGGTTTATTTAAAAGTGTAATGATGGACCTATTGGCATGTAGGAATTTGTAACTTTGGGGGTCATTAACTTTTTAAAGTTTGGGATATTGTGTTAAAGTTTTAGTATTTGTTTGTTGGCACTAAAAATGCCTTTATTTTTCCATGAAAATTTACAGGAAATTTTTTTTAAGCTTAAATAAGAGATTTATAAAGGGATAATCCTTGTAATCAAAATTTTGTTGAATTATATTTAAATTTAAAAAAAAGAAAATTCCCTTAAGTTAAAAAAAGATAAATTAAAAAATTAAAAAGAAAAAATATTTTTTTGGTGAACAAAAAGGGTAATAAAATAATGAGCTTTGGAATATAATGGCAAAATTGTGAACTTATTCTACTTTACCCCGAAATAGCCCCTTGATTTTTTTTAAAAATTGTGAATATATAAACTAGGTATTTATAAAAGCTAAAATAAAGGAGAAAATTTTAAGGACAAAATTAAGTAAGGTAAACAAAGTTAAATGACAGGTGGTCACTAGAAATAATTTGGTTGGGAGTAAGATCTTTTTGTAATATTAAAAAATTGAGAGTTTATTGCCAATAAAAGAAAAAAAAATAGGTAGTTTGGTACTAGCTAGCAAAGATATTTTTGGGTATTTGAAAAAAAGAAATTTGGGAATATACACAAATTGCTAAAAATAAATTGAGCAGTTTATTGCACAATAAAAAAAAAAAAAAAATGAGGTTTGGTATAGTAGCAAAAGATTTTTTTGGTACTTGAAAAAAAGAAATTTTAATAACACAAATGCATACACAATAAAAAGTGACTAAAAAAAAAGTATGATAAACAAAATTAAATGGACGGGTAAGAATAAGAATATTTTTAATTGGAGTAAGATTTGACTTGTAGTTTAAAATTATGAGAAATTTAAATTCATAAGAAAGAAGTATAAGTATTGGAGGTATTTTATTGCTAAAATGACAAATAAAAAAAAATTATGCACAAAATATAGTAACTACATAAAGGAAAGAAGAAAATTAGAAGGGGAATAAAAAACACACACCATTTTGTAATAAAACACAACTGTGCAATTTTTGGGAAAGTGTAACGGGGTGTTTTGTCTTTGACATAAAAAAAAAAAACAAAAATGACACCATGTTTTTTGTGTGAGGTAAAACACCACTGTTATGACACCATGTTTTATTGTAGAGTGTAAAACACCACGTGTTGCACCATTTTTAAGTGAAGAGTGAAAAACCCACTGTGAATGACACCATGTTTTAATGTAAAAAAAAGGTAGGTTAAAAAAAAACACTTTTAAAATACACCATTTTTTTAGTGTAAGGTGTAAAACACCACTGTGTATGACACCATTTTTTAAAAAAAAAAAAATTTAAAAAAAAAGGTAAAAAACACCACTGTGTAGACACCGTTAAAAGAGTTCCACAACTGCAGAACTTCTAGGAGTATGTTCCGTGCGTATTTGGTATAATTTTAAGAACAAAGTAATAAACAATTTTTTTTTTTGTTTTTTTTTGTAAAAAATTTTGTAAACAAAAAATTGATAATTATGTTTGGGTGGCTTTTTGTGTTGTTACAACGATGTATAATGTACATTGCACCTAACTTTGGTCTCAAAAGGCCACATAAGTTATGTGAAAAAATAAAAAAGGAAAAAAACAAAAAACCTTAAATACAAGAAAACAAAGTTACCGGGGAGCGGCAGTCGCCGCTTTTTGCCAACGGGGCTCATTTTCTGCAACTTCATGCCCTATATCTCGGTAATACTGATGGGAAAAATTTTTTTTGGGGGCTAAAACAATCAAAAAATAATCTTTAAAATTTTTATAAGAAAAAATAATTTTTTTTTTTTCGAAAATTTTGCGCACCGGAGACACTTTGATTGGGCCCTTCGACAGTCAAAGGGTTTAAAATAAGGGAGGAGGAAGTTCGGTGAATAAAAGTAACTATTGGCAAAAGGTTGGGCTGGTGCAAATATGAGTAGTGGGGGGTTAAGAGGGGTTGGGAAAAGTTTTAAAAATGCAGTATTAGAAAGTGGGGGGAGAGGTTTGGGTTATAGGAGGGGGGGTGCAGGAGGAAAGAGGAGTGATTGGGGGAATGATAAAGTAAAGGGGGTTTATAAAAAAGAAAAAGGAGCTTATAAAGGTTTTAAAAACACAATTTATAAGAAGAGTAGAGTATATGGGAGTAAAAGAAAGGTGAAGAGAGTGTGAGATAGTTTAAAAGGAGAGCAATGAAGGTAGGGCACTTCAAAAAAATTTTTTGTGAAAATAAGATAATTTTTTTAGAGTGAGTTAAACAATTAAGAAAAACCCAGGGGAAAGAAAGGGTTTGTTAGTTTTAAAAAAAGAGTAGGGATTAGTGGGTAGGAAGGGGGGATTGGGAGATGGCGAGAAGTTTTGAGGGAAATTTTAAATGTCGATAAGAAAGGGAGGGCTACCACACCTGACTTCTTTATTAAATACTACTCGCCTTTTGCCCACATTTTAAACTAAAAATATTTTGAGGTAAATAATAGTGTACTGTTGTGTATTTTTCTTCTTAATGTTTTAATGCCTAGTTCTGTTGCTAACTTTAAAAAAGTTATGTAAACTTTTTATCTGGCCTTTATAGCTTTATAAATGGGGAAAAAAAGGCATTCGCTTTCTGGCAATGCTGCTTTGCGGCAGGGCCCTGGAAAACCCAACCTGCTTATAAGTGGACCCTACTGTACCTTTTACTTTTGTGTTTATGAGATGGAAAAAACAACCAGCCCTCCCCCACATGTACAACAAAACAGGTTTCGTCTCCACTCATTTGGGAGGACAAAATAGTATTCCCTGGGGGGTTTTCTGTCTGCCAACCTACACATTAGAAAAAAACACAGTACAGTGACTGGAAAAATTCTCCAAAAAACACACTCAGGAGAAAAATGTTGCAAAATGAAGTAAGTGACAAGTGAATTAAAAATTTGAGGGTACAGGTTTCCCCAAATCTTCTCAGGCGGGGCCCAAAATTTAAAAAAAAAAAAAAAATTTTTTCTCTTATGAAAAAGTAAGTCTTTTCCCACAAAAAAAAATTTTTTTTAAATTTTTAGAAAAAATTACGAATTATGCCCCTGCAAATTGCGGTCTCGGCGTGTTTTACAAACGGCGCTTTTCCCCCCTTTTACCCCTTTTCGGGAATTTCCCCCTTACTATGAAAAAAAATAAATATTTCGTAAATTAAATTTTTTCTATCGATGGGTGCAAAAACCACCCTTTTTTTTAATATCCATACTGGGAAAAACAATTTTGCCATTTTACCAAATTTCAAAAACCAAAAATTTGGGAATAGGGTCCAAATAAACAAAAAATTCCTCAAAAAGTTTTTATCATTTGTAGTTCGGCCCCCATTTCTTTTTTCTTTCCACTTTGAATTTTTATTTTTTTAAAAAATTAAGATTTATTTTAAACAAAACTTCATTTTGAAAAAATGGTATAAATTATTGTGCCTTGTGAAAGAAAAATTAAAATACCCGTTTCTTTTTCCCTTCACGATTTGTTTTTTTTGAAAATTTTGTAAAAACGAACATTTCGCTCTTTGGGCCCCCCCTTTCAGGATTTATTGTCCAGCAAATCATTCTTTAGAAAATTCTTCCTTTTAAAAAATAACCCAAAAAACAAAATCAAAAATTAAATTTTAAAAAAAAATAAAGCCGATTTTTTAAAAAAAAATAAAAAGTTTTTTTTTTCTCAATGAGTGGGCGCGGATTTTTTTTTTGACTTTCCATGAAAAACAAGACCCTTTTAATAAGAAGGGCCTAACAGCTTCCCCAAAATTTGATCCCAAAATTTTATGAGTCTTTCCAAAACCCCTAAAGACGCAGTAGACGAAAAAACCCTCAAAAGGGAAGGAAAAATTGACTTTACAGTATAACAAATGTTTTCTTACTCAAAAGGGTTGCATTCAAATTTAAAAAGTTTTACAGAAATTTTTTTAAATCAAAAAATGTTTCTATTATCTGGTTGGATTTGCATACCTTTCCCGCAAAAAATTTAATTTAATTTTTTTTAGTGAAATTTTTTTAAAGTAAATAATTTTTAATTAAAAAACCTTTTTTTAATTTCAAGCTTTTTTGAAAATAAATGAATACTGCCCCTGAACTACAAACGGCTTGCCCCTTTTTTTATGGTTTTTTCCCGGCCTTTCACCCATTAAAATAAAAAAAGGGTAATTTAGAAGAAAAAACGAATTAATAGAAAAGTTTATTAATAACTACCTATTACGACCTGCCGACTTCACACAAACTTAAAATGTTTTTTATGCCAAAATTTTTGGGGAAAAAAAACATTGTTTTAACACGTGTTTATCCCCCTTTAAAAATAAAATCAGGGACTAACAACAAAAAGTAAGTAAAAAATAAATAACCAAAAAAAAAATAAAATAAACATTCAAAAAATTTTTTGGTTTAGTTAAAGTTCGCTTAACTTTCCTTTTAAAACCGGTTTGGGGAATGAATCTTTCCCCTAAGCTGGGGTGTAAAATAAAAAAGGAGGGCATAATTAAATTTAAAAAACAAAATTTCTTGAAAATTTTTTAAATATGGGAATTTTAGTATATGAAGAAAAATGTGTTCTTTTAAGTGAAAAAATAGAAAGTTTTGAGAGAATTTTTTTTTTCCCCCCCTTTTTCAAAAAAGATTAGAAAAATTATTCCCTCCAGCAAAACCCAAAGCAGCCCAAACCTAAATGACATTAGTACAAAAACCCATAGTTTTCCAGGCCCTGGGGCTAAAGCCTCCCCTTCCCCAAAATGGCGAGGGTCGGGGTTCGTTCCCCAGCTCGGGTAAAAACATTGGCCCGTTTTTTCTTTACATTGTTTTTTATGTTCACTAAACATAAAATGGGTACCTGGGATTTTAGTCAACTGGTGTGGGTCGCATTTTTGGAAAAAATTGACCAAATTTGCCCGAAATGCCTGCTTTAACCCAAGGGGCCCTTTCTATATAGTAGTATGCCCATTGATGTCACTAGGCATGTAAAACCTTTGTACATGTACTTTTTAGTAAATAAAGGTATTTTTTAATTCTTAATTTTTTTTTATTTTAAAATTATTATTAAAAAGTTTATTATTATTATTATATTAAATGAATAACATGCCCATTTCACCAGCACCGGGACCAGATTCATGGATTTGCCCCCCGTTTATAAAGAAGTGAAAAGGCCCAATTAGCACGAGCCCCCAGTATTTTTTTGGGAGAAAGAGCTTAGATTTTCAGTATGTGAAATACCGGATTTTTAAGAGTGCAGACATAGCTCCTTGCATATGGAGGTAGTAAGAACTAGCAAAAAATTACAGACCAGAAAGCCCTGACTTCTCAAAATCAAAAAATTCTTCAAAAGTGTTATAAAGGGCCCGATTAAAAAATTTTTAAATGGACCAGCAAAACCCTGAACCATCGGGGTTTTTTTAGAGCAGGACGCGATGTCTTTTTCTGTCTCATAAAAATGCAAGATTACAGGTAGGGTCTTCCTCTTCAACTTACACTTAGGTCCCACTATAAAAAATTTTAACACTTTTAATTTTTTAAAACACCCCATATGATTTTTCCCTTTTATTTTTATTTTAAAAGTTTTTGGGTTTTATTACTTTTCCTTTTAAAACCATGGGGAAGGGGGAATAAGAATTTTTCCTCCGTAAGCATGCGGTTGTAAAATTTCAACTAAAATCCCGGGGAAAAGGGGCCCTAGAAACCCCCTTTTTTCCTGTAAAGATTACAAAAAAGAATAAAAAAAAAAATTTCAAAGGGGGAAAGTCTAAATGGCGGGGAAAGTTGTGCAAATGATAAAAAAAGAGATGATTGTTTTTTTATGAATAAGAAGAAACTGGATGTCCTGGCTTTAAGTAAAACAAACGAAGGGGGGGGAGAGTTTCAATGGAGGGGAAAAAATTGGTTTGGGCGGGGTTTAAAAATAAGTTGAGCAAAAGGGAAAAGTAGCAATAATGTTGAAGGAAAGCTATGGGAGGAAAAGAGGGGCTTAAATGTATTAATTCAAGGGTTATGTGGAGTAAAATAAAGATTGGGTGTGAAAATGGGTTATAATAAGTGTGTATGCAAACCCGGAAAGAAGAAGTTAGAGGAGAGAGAGAGATTTTGGGAAATGTTGAGTGAAAAGGGATGGGGGGTTTTGAAAACAAAATGTGGAGTAATGGGGGTTGGGGATTTCAATGCTAAAAATGGGTAAAAATTATTTTAAGGGGGTAAATAATTAAATTTGGGGTACCAGGGGGAAATGTAAAAGGGGGGGCCTTTAATTGAGCTATGTTAAAAGAGATTTGGTAATAAGTAATACAATTTTAAAAAAGAGGATAAAAAATACAAGGTAAGATGTAAACACGTGCAAAAGGGATTTATTAGATTATGTATTGGTGATAAAAGGTTGTGGGTAGGCTCCAGGTGTACATGTTTATAGAGGGCAACTGATATATCGGATCATTATTTAGTTGTAGCTACAGTTAAGTAAGAGGGAGATGGGGAAAAAAGGAAGGTTTGGGAAGAACAAGTAAGAGGGAGGGGAAAGTGTAAATCTAAGGGGGGAGGAAGGGCGGGGAAATTAAGCGACTATTGGCCCGAAAGGTGGGGTAGTGCAAAGGGTGATATTGGGGGGGGTTAAAAGGGTTGGGAAAGTTTTTTTAAAAAAGCAGTATTAGAATGTGGGGGGAGAAGTTTTTGGTTAAAAGGGGGGTGGGGGGAGAGGGAAAAAGGGGTGATTGGTGGAAAGAAGAAGTAAAAAGGGCGGGATAAAAAGAAAAAGGTACTTTTAAAAGGGTTTTTTTTTAAAGCCCGAAGTGTTATAAGAAGAGCAATATAGGAGAGTAAAAGAAAGGTAAAAAAGAGTGGGTGAAAAAGGCAAAAGGAGAAGGGAATGATAGAGTGGGAGAGGCACTGTCAAAAAATTTTAATGAAAATAAGAAAATTTTGGAGTGAGTTAAACAAGTTAAGAAAGCCTGGGGAAAAATAATGGATTTGTCAGTTAAAAACAGAGTAGGGAGTTAGTAGATGGGGAGATGGAGGTATTAGGTAGATGGCGAGAAAAATTTTGAGGAACTTTTAAATGTTAAGGAAGAAAGAGAGGCAGTAATTTCATGCACTGGTCAGGGAGTATACCATCTTTTAGGAGTGAAGAAGAGCAGAATGTAAGTGTTGGGGGGGGGTACGTGAGGCATTACGTAGAATGAAAGGGGTAAAGCAGCTGGAACTGATGGGATCATACAGAAATTTTAAAAGCAGGGGGGGATATAGTGTTGGAGAGGTTGGTACTTTTTTTTAATAAATGTATGAAAGAGGGGAAGGTACCTAGGGATTTTGGGGGAGAGCATGTATATCCCTTTAATAAAGGGAAAGGGACAAAAGAGACTGTAAAATTATAGAGGAATAAGTTTACCGAGTATACCAGGAAAAGTGTACGGTAGGGTTATAATTGAAAGAATTAGAGGTAAGACAGAATGTAGGATTGCGGATAAGCAAGGAGGTTTCAGAGTGTGTAGGGGATGTGTAGATCAAGTGTTTACATTGAAGCATATATGTGAACAGTATTTATATAAAGGTAGGGAAGTTTTTATTGCCTTTATGGATTTAGAAAAGGCATATGATAGAGTGGATAGAGGAGCAATGTGGCAGATGTTGCAAGTATATGGAATAGGTGGTAAGTTATTAAGTGCTGTAAAGAGTTTTTATGAGGATGGTGAGGCTCAGGTTAGAGTGTGTAGAAGAGAGGGAGACTACTTCCCGGTAAAAGTAGGTCTTAGACAGGGATGTGTAATGTCACCATGGTTGTTTAATATATTTATAGATGGGGTTGTAAAGGAAGTAAATGCTAGGTTGTTCAGGAGAGGGGTGGGATTAAATTTTGGGGAATCAAATTCAAAATGAGAATTGACACAGTTACTTTTTGCTGATGATACTGTGCTTATGGGAGATTCTAAAGAAAAATTGCAAAGGTTAGTGGATGAGTTTGGGAATGTGTGTAAAGGTAGAAAGTTGAATGTGAACATAGAAAAGAGTAAGGTAATTTTTTTTATTTTTATTATCACACTGGCCGATTCCCACCAAGGCAGGGTGGCCTGAAAAAGAAAAACTTTCACCATCATTCACTCCATCACTGTCTTGCCAGAAGGGTGCTTTACACTACAGTTTTTAAACTGCAACATTAACACCCCTCCTTCAGAGTGCAGGCACTGTACTTCCCATCTCCAGGACTCAAGTCCGGCCTGCCGTTTCCTGAATCCCTTCATAAATGTTACTTGCTCACACTCCAACAGCACGTCAGTATTAAAAACCATTTGTCTCCATTCACTCCTATCAAACACGCTCACGCATGCCTGCTGGAAGTCCAAGCCCCTCGCACACAAAACCTCCTTTACCCCCTCCCTCCAACCCTTCCTAGCCCGACCCTACCCCGCCTTCCTTCCACTACAGACTGATACACTCTTGAAGTCATTCTGTTTCGCTCCATTCTCTCTACTGTCCGAACCACCTCAACAACCCTTCCTCAGCCCTCTGGACAACAGTTTTGGTAATCCCGCACCTCCTCCTAACTTCCAAACTACGAATTCTCTGCATTATATTCACACCACACATTGCCCTCAGACACGACATCTCCACTGCCTCCAGCCTTCTCCTCGCTGCAACATTCATCACCCACGCTTCACACCCATATAAGAGCGTTGGTAAAACTATACTCTCATACATTCCCCTCTTTGCCTCCAAGGACAAAGTTCTTTGTCTCCACAGACTCCTAAGTGCACCACTCACTCTTTTTCCCTCATCAATTCTATGATTCACCTCATCTTTCATAGACCCATCCGCTGACACGTCCACTCCAAATATCTGAATACGTTCACCTCCTCCATACTCTCTCCCTCCAATCTGATATTCAATCTTTCATCACCTAATCTTTTTGTTATCCTCATAACCTTACTCTTTCCTGTATTCACCTTTAATTTTCTTCTTTTGCACACCCTACCAAATTCATCCACCAATCTCTGCAACTTCTCTTCAGAATCTCCCAAGAGCACAGTGTCATCAGCAAAGAGCAGCTGTGACAACTCCCACTTTGTGTGTGATTCTTTATCTTTTAACTCCACACCTCTTGCCAAGACCCTCGCATTTACTTCTCTTACAACCCCATCTATAAATATATTAAACAACCACGGTGACATCACACATCCTTGTCTAAGGCCTACTTTTACTGGGAAAAAATTTCCCTCTTTCCTACATACTCTAACTTAAGCCTCACTATCCTCGTAAAAAACTCTTCACTGCTTTCAGTAACCTACCTCCTACACCATACACTTGCAACATCTGCCACATTGCCCCCTATCCACCCTGTCATACGCCTTTTTCCAAATCCATAAATGCCACAAAGACCTCTTTAGCTTATCTAAATACTGTTACTTATATGTTTCACTGTAAACACCTGGTCCACACACCCCCTACCTTTCCTAAAGCCTCCTTGTTCATCTGCTATCCTATTCTCCGTCTTACTCTTAATTCTTTCAATTATAACTCTACCATACACTTTACCAGGTACACTCAACAGACTTATCCCCCTATATTTTTGCACTCTCTTTTGTCCCCTTTGCCTTTATACAAAGGAACTATGCATGCTCTCTGCCAAACCCTAGGTACCTTACCCTCTTCCATACATTTATTAAATATTGCACCAACCACTCCAAAACTATAATCCCCACCTGCTTTTAACATTTCTATCTTTATCCCATCAATCCCGGCTGCCTTACCCCCTTTCATTTTACCTACTGCCTCACGAACTTCCCCCACACTCACAACTGGCTCTTCCTCACTCCTACAAGATGTTATTCCTCCTTGCCCTATACACGAAATCACAGCTTCCCTATCTTCATCAACATTTAACAATTCCTCAAAATATTCCCTCCATCTTCCCAATACCTCTAACTCTCCATTTAATAACTCTCCTCTCCTATTTTTAACTGACAAATCCATTTGTTCTCTAGGCTTTTCTTAACTTGTTAATCTCACTCCAAAACTTTTTCTTATTTTCAACAAAAATTTGTTGATAACATCTCACCCACTCTCTCATTTGCTCTCTTTTTACATTGCTTCACCACTCTCTTAACTTCTCTCTTTTTCTCCATATACTCTTCCTCCCTGCATCACTTCTACTTTGTAAAAACTTCTCATATGCTAACTTTTTCTCCCTTACTACTCTCTTTACATCATCATTCCACCAATCGCTCCTCTTCCCTCCTGCACCCACTTTCCTGTAACCACAAACTTCTGCTGAACACTCTAACACTACATTTTTAAACCTACCCCATACCTCTTCGACCCCATTGCCTATGCTCTCATTAGCCATCTATCTCCAATAGCTGTTTATATCTTACCCTAACTGCCTCCTCTTTTAGTTTATAAACCTTCACCTCTCTCTTCCCTGATGCTTCTATTCTCCTTGTATCCCATCTACCTTTTACTCTCAGTGTAGCTACAACTAGAAAGTGATCTGATATATCTGTGGCCCCTCTATAAACATGTACATCCTGAAGTCTACTCAACAGCTTTTTATCTACAATACATAATCCAACAAACTACTGTCATTTCGCCCTACATCATATCGTGTATACTTATTTATCCTCTTTTTCTTAAAATATGTATTACCTATAACTAAACCCCTTTCTATACAAAGTTCAATCAAAGGGCTCCCATTATCATTTACACCTGGCACCCCAAACTTACCTACCACACCCTCTCTAAAAGTTTCTCCTACTTTAGCATTCAAGTCCCCTACCACAATTACTCTCTCACTTGGTTCAAAGGTCACTATACATTCACTTAACATCTCCCAAAATCTCTCTCTCTCCTCTGCATTCCTCTCTTCTCCAGGTGCATACACGCTTATTATGACCCACTTCTCGCATCCAACCTTTACTTTAATCCACATAATTCTTGAATTTACACATTCATATTCTCTTTTCTCCTTCCATAACTGATCATTTAACATTACTGGCTACCCCTTCCTTTGCTCTAACTCTCTAGATACTCCAGATTTAATCCCCTTTATTTCCCCCCACTGAAACTCTCCTAAACCCTTCAGCTTTGTTTCGCTTAGGGGGCCCGGACATCCAACTTTTTTCATTCATAACTCAGCAAACATTGTTTTTTTCCTG
>NW_026468371.1:0-12203 GCF_026875155.1 Cherax quadricarinatus | reverse complement strand
TTACCTTCACCCGTCACGGGGGGACCAAATTTTTTTTTCTCTCCCCAATCAAATTTTCCCTGTAAGGTTTTCATGTTTATTTAAAATCTTTTTTTTTTTGAAACCCCCTACCCGTTTCTACCCTGAGCATCAACCCTTAGTGCAGCACGTGTGTAATACATTCCCTGTCCAAAAAAAGGGCATCAACCCATCATTAAATTTCTTGGTTAATATTTTTTTTCACTACCGTTTTCCTGCGGGTCTCCATTCCCAAATTCACTAAAGTTTAGAGAAATGAAATTATTCTATTTATTAGTCATCATTACCCTAATATTCCTACACATTACAAAATAGGTGCCTTTACAAATCGGAAAAAAAAAATAAAAGAAGCAAACTATAACGTGTGTGTGTGTGTGTTGTGTGTGTGTGTGTGTTGTGTGTGGTGTGTGTGTGTGGTGTGTGTGTGGGGAGTTATCCCGGGTTTATGTTTTTTTCTTGTGTAGTGAGTTATCCCCCGGGTTGAAATTTTGTTTTGTGTCGTGATTATCCGGGTTTTGTTTTTTTCTTGTGCAGTGGTTATCCGGTTGTTTTTTGTTTTGTGTCAGTGGTTATCCCGGTTGACAGTTTTGTTCTTGTTCATGAGTTAAACCCCTTGTAATTTTTTCTTTTATTTTACCCGGGTTTATGGTTTTTTTTTGCTAGTTATCCCGGGTTAATTTTGCTTTTCTTTTTTTATTTTTTTAAACCAACAAATTTTTAAACCCCCTTTTATGCGTTTTACGCTTTTCGTTAAAGAGTTCATTTTTTTTTTCCCCCAATTGACCCCCGCGTGCGGCCTGTCAAACCCCCCGGTGCGGTGTTCCCCCCGAAGTGCCGCCTCGTACCCCCAAGTGCCCACTCTCCCCCAAGGGCGCCCCACCAGGTCCAGTTTTAGGCGGGGGGAAATTTAAACAAGGTTATCCACCGGGCCTCTGCTTTTACTAAAATCTCCTGACTCATCTTTTACCAAACAACCCTTTCTAAAAACAGTCTTTTTCCCATTTAAAAAAAAAACCCCCCAAATGGGTTAAATTCAAACCCGTTGCTTTGGTATTTACCCCCAAAAAGGACTAAACCCGCCTCCTCTTTTTTTTCCCTGTCCCCATTTTTCCCTGATTAAAATACATATTTTATTTATTATTATTATTATTATTATTATTATTATTATTATTATTATTCGTATTAATAAAGTTCTGTGCATTTATTCGATATCTGTATTTTGATTATATCATGGGATTTTTTATTATATCATGGTTTTCTTTTCCTGGGAAGGGGCGGTGACCCCCTTCCCTTCCCTGAGATAACTAGCAAGCTTGCCAGGATGCATAGGAATATAAGAACGTTGAGTTACAATGTCAAATGCGTGAGAAGTCAGTACTGTCTGCCTTTAATAATTCTGTGGTTCAGCGTAACCTAGACTTTCTGGTTATTGTCAGGTTTCCAGCCTTTGATCAGGGGAATATCAATGATCGACTTTTATGTTAGTGCGTTTGTCAGCATAGTTGCTGATCCCTGTATTCCCTGTATGATATAGCATAGCAGTAGTATCATCCATGTGCTTTAGACACGAGATCCCTTGTAGGCCTGTGGCTTTGTGTGATGTCACGAGATGCACACGTGGGGGCTCATCCCTCTGTCCCGGTCTCACTCGGGGGCAGACTGCTCGGTCATGTTACGTATGTCGTCCCGACATACACTACTATACTATAGGCTGAACAGGCAGGCGGAACTGGGCTGATTCTATACAATAACAAATTCATATATAACTTAGAACTAATGGATGGTACAACATGATTTTGACGTAATGGGTGTTAACGTAATTATTACAAACTATAAGAACAAATCATTATACAATATGGGTGGAATTGATCGATCAATCTGTATTCATGCACTCTACGGATTCTGAGGAAGAAT
Source organism: Cherax quadricarinatus (assembly GCF_026875155.1). Classification (NCBI taxonomy): domain Eukaryota; kingdom Metazoa; phylum Arthropoda; class Malacostraca; order Decapoda; family Parastacidae; genus Cherax; species Cherax quadricarinatus. The sequence goes on along the minus strand of NW_026468371.1, from coordinate 10,271 downwards.
AAATATATACAAAGAAGTGTTTAACAGAAAGGCAGATTCGGTGCACTCAAATCTAGACTGTTAATTCTCAGAATACGGAGGGAACGTGAACACGAAAATTTCTGACAAACTGATCAGCTAATAACAAAACACACAGTTGATAATTTCATTCATCTCGGACATCTAATTATACAGACTATGTACATTTAAACCCAATTCTGCGAGGGTTAGGTTTACATATGCAGAATGGTTATCATCTCTGGGAGGATCGAATTCCTCTGTAATGGCTAACACATGCCTTGACTGAGAGAGATCTGAAGGAGTATCTACGAAAGATACAGCTACAATCACTAGTGACTGTGGAATTACTAATTCGTCTGCTAGGAGTACTTAACTCGACTATTCGATACAGTAATTCTTGGCTCATTACAAAGTCACTAATGGGTGCTGGTGGCTTCACAGTAAGAATAAGAGCTTCCTGGAGCAGGAACCGAATCACCAGAACACAAGGGATCGGTTCTTTGGGCATTTTTGACATCCTCGACAGTAAATGGAGGATCTGCAGTAACTACACTAACGTGTCGCGATAAAGCATCTGCGACTACATTTGACTTGCCAGGTAAATGTTCAAAAGTGGGATTGAACTCTTGGATAGTCAAGGTCCATCTGGCTAACCTTCCAGTAGGCTGTTTGTTCTGGAATAAAGGTAACAGTTCTTCCTTACTGGAGGAAAGAACAAACTCGGTGGAGTGGATGACTCCCCCCGGTTGAAAAAATTAACGCTATAACAGGCAATATGAGCAAGGGAGAACGAATCTACTATCTCAAACTGCAAGCACAGGAGAAAATAAATGAACACGGTGAACAATGCTGATATTCAATCTGAGTCGCACACAGTGACACGAGGTATCAGCTATAAAGAAACTACACTTACAAACGTTAACATATGAAAGTTACTCGAGAAATAACTTCTTACAATGTACTGATTACTGTCAACTAGGATGGGATCACCATCTGGAACATTAGGAACAACAACAGACACTCTAGTGAGAACACTAGCTGTAACAGAGACGTCTTTCTGCAGACAGCATGTCACATCAACAAGAGATGGCATTACTAGTTGCAAGTAATCGTTTTCTGACAAGGCATCCCCCGTGGAGAAACTACTACTCGAACTAGCAGTCATTGCAGGGATAGGCTGTGCACTCAAAGCAGTCTGAGTGTCCTCGGACACTTGAGGCAACGGAACACTATCCTGCAAGTCTGAAGGTATAGGTGGAACACTGATGGGAGTGACAGAATTACCAGTGCCTGACCGCTCGGCTACGTTAATAAGTAATGAACGAATCTATAGGAACTTAATCTGAACTTCACATTTCGCAGCACTTTAACAAATCTCAGATACAAGCTGTGAGAACAAACACATTGCTCAAGGGCTAGGTATTGTCTTTCAGTCAGTAAGGGAATGTTGGTACTGTGGACTGATTCATATTGACTTTGACTGGAATGATACACTAAGTGAACGTTCAAAAGTGACTGGGACATCTTCTCAGTGAAAATACTGAAGGGCATAAGTCAAGAAAAATGGAGAGAATGACACAATAAGCTTAAATGGAAGAAAATGCTTAACTATTCTGCATAAGTAATTAAAAATTGACAAGTTACACAATAAGCAAAGAACTCACACAAGAAAAATATGCAACTTAACAAACACTGAAAATCAAGAGAACTTGTACTTTACTCAAATCTAATTTGCTCAACTTTTACTTTGAATTGAATGAATGGCACAGTGAGTTGTCTTTACTTTCAATGCAACAAGGAAATACACAATAAAATGATAAAATGGACTCAATAAACTTGTGCAAAAAAATTAAAACAGACACACCATTCACTGAAATAAAAAAATAAAATGATAGACAGAATAAAATACTATGCACAGAACAGAGCATAAGAAACTGCACTGTAATAAACTGTAGCAATATATCAAATAATTGCTAATCAAAAAGTATTGCACAACACTGCATAAAATTTTCTGCAAGAAAAAAACTTTAATAGCAACACAATATTTGCACAAGAATTATTGCAAAATGAGTCAATGTGCAATAATAAAAATTATAACACACAAGAAAAGAAATATATCAAGGAATGAACACTTTAACTCTTAACTGCACTTAAACAACACTTAACAAGCAAAAGAACAATTTACTTTAAAAGGAGAACTTAAAAATTGCACTTAAGAGTGAATTTGTTCAATAAAACATGAAAAATAATAGGTGCAAAAAATACATAATAAAACAGAGGGTTGAACACTTACAGTTATGCAGAACACAACACATCAACATAAACACATTACTAGAATTTTCTTGCAATGAAACTTGATGTGTGAAAAAATTTTTTGTAAAAGTGATTTCTTGCTTGGACTTTAATAATGGCACTATTGTCTGTGGAAATAAGACAAATTAAACACTGGCTGAATGAAAAGAATATGAACACAAGAATGTTCAACACACAGGGAACAAAACAAAAATACACAAATGCTAGGAAGAAAAAATAACAGACAACACTGAGTTGTGATGCAGAATATGAGGTGAAAAATTACTGAATTAATTCACTGGAATACTGAGAACACTAGGTGATTCTGAAGTTTAAACACAAGTTCTATATTGCTCATATGTTGCACACACAACAAAGGAAACACTAAGTACTTACTTCAAGTGTATGAAAAGATACACAACACAACAGATATAAAATAATGCACGAAAATTAACACTGAATTAAGGAGATTAAAAGAAATTAATGCAATCAGTACATGATAAACACTGAGTCTGATCAAGAGTCACTGAATGTCACTAAGAAAAAAAAAATCACTGGAAACACAAAAGAAATGTCTCAACACTCGCAAATGTCTCTAAAAAAAAATATTATCGCTGTAACACTTGAAGAATGAGATTGGATTGTTTATATCGTCTTGCTGCTGTCCTCTGCACAGATGATCGTAGAATTGCGCTTAAATCGAAGATAGACTTCACACAGGAGGCTTTTAACGGTGGTGCGAAGCACAATCTAGCTCTTGACCCCCTATGTGGTCCTTAAAATATGGTGCTACAACCCTTAACAGTGTACCAAAACAATGGTAGAGGTTGGGCGAGTGGGTTAATGGCTGAACGAGGCGTCTGAGACCGGCAATGGTGACACACGTGATCGTGAGTGGTTGGGCTTATGGGTTGAACGTCGTAAGCCTCACTGAGAACACCCACACTGCCGCGAAGATAATTCTAAGCCGGCTGGCTTAAAATAAACCCACGAAATACTACAACACCACAAGGATGAAAAAAGAGCACTCAGAATGCTTGGAGCTTGAATCACAAGCGATGAAGACTACTCACGTGGTTTGCTTGAGTACTGGGGTAAGACACCTGGGTTAGTTGCTAGCTGGCTTATCTTAACCCTTCACACAGAATAGCTTGATAACTCCACACGATGAGCACAGCAGGGGTGGAAGCTGGCTTGGCAGGCCAAGGAATTGGATGGAGTAGACTAGGCTCGACTGGACTCGGTTGTTCTGACTCCCCCACCACAGACTGGAAGCTGGCTTATTTTGCAAACTCGGGTCAACCCCTCGGGAGTGATGCAAATAAGCAGATAAACACTAATACAAAGAGACTGACCAGTGAATAATGTAGAAGCTGGTAGAGTAGCTGGCTTGAGGTAGCTGACTTGAGGTAGCTGGCTGAGTGAATCTCGGTAGGCCTACTGATGACACGAAATGGCCGTCTTGCTGGTCGAAACTTTATCACAGAAATCGCTGTAATCGTCAGAATTACAGGCCCTCTCCGCTGCCTTGCCTGTCTACGCCTGGATGGTCTGCCGCCGAGTGAGGCCGGGACAGAGGGATGAGCCCCCACGTGTGCATCCCGTGACGTCACACAAAGCCACAGGCCTACAAGGGATCTCGTGTCTAAAGCACATGGATGATACTACTGCTATTCTATATAATACAGGGAATACAGGGATCAGCAACTATGCTGAACATGTTGTATTAACAGTGTTGTGGAGATTATGGTTGTTATTTACCAGTGTTGTGGAGATTATGTGATTGTTGTATTACCAGTGTTTTGGAGATTATGTGATTGTTGTATTACCAGTGTTGTGGAGATTATGTGATTGTTATATTTACCAGTGTTTTGGAGATTATGTGATTGTTGTATTACCAGTGTTGTGGAGATTATGTGTTTGCTATATTACCAGTGTTGTGGAGATTATGTGATTGTTTTAGAACTATTATTGGGTTGATATATGAGAAGTGGAAGTGTTCGCAGGCTGTGGCGTCTTCAGTCCAATGCAGAGAAAGCCGGAAGATGAGGAGTTTAAGGAGGCTGAGGGACTGATTACCTCAAAATCACTCCTCATCGTCCACCTTTCTCTGTATCGGACTGAAGAAGCCACAGCATGGCCAAACATTTCACAGGGTAAAGATTCCAAATGTTGCACAAGTGTATTCACTGATGTACTCGTTGGGTTTGTACCTCAGCTTTAATTTCTATTAAGACAGAAGTAGAATGAAAACATTTAGGCAGTGACTTTAACTTTAAATTAAGTTAGCTTAAATTTTCCCTCTGTGAAAGTGTTGTGACCTTCAACTTAAGTTTTGTTTCCACTTACTTTTCTCTCTTCACCATTTATTGCATTTTTTTACTTATTTCTATGTTGTGTGAAGTAGTCTGGGAGTCACAATGAGCGTGAGTACTTTGTCAGGTTGCAAAAGGATGTTTGCAGCATTTTTGTAACAATAATTAAAACTGGATCTCTAAGGTAGTTATCTAAGTTAATTGAGCGCTTTTAAGTAGAGTAAAATCAACAGAAGGAAAGAGGTTAGGGAAGAGAGAATGAAAGACAGGAGAGATAGCGGCTGGAGAGCTAAGAAAGAGCTGTAGAGGGGGATCAACAGGTGAGGACTAAATGATTAGAAGTTTAGCTAAACCGAGAGGAAACAGTAATAATAATGATTAGTGATGAAGCATTAGGAAATTAGAATGGTAAGAAACTTGAGGGAGGTATTTCTGGCGGGGGGGGTGCTGCCACACGAGTCAAGCTGTGGGTGCGGGGACTTCATAAAGTGCCTAAAATTTTCCACTCATACACAAGACAGATGACTTTACTACTTACGAAAATCAGTTTTCAAAACGCAGCTTCATTTGCGAATGACATGTGTTTCTGGGCTGCAGACTAGTTTTATTGTTCACAGATTTTTTTTCTTACTTCCCTTGATATATATTTTGCTTGACCTGGTTATGTCATTTTACGTTACAGCTTTAAAAAGCTTAAAATAACGCTCTAATCAAAATTATTGCACAATTTTTACCCTTCCCTGACCAGTTATTTGATTATTGGATCCAGAGTGCGAATTGATCTAGATTTTGATTCACTATTGACTTCATGGTGGATGATCAGTCTCATTTCTTCTCTCACTAATGAAAATCAGAGATTTTATCGGAGAGATAAAGTTATTTTCTGAGGTTGAAGTTGACTGAAGCCGAGGTTATACGCTTCAGTTAATAATTTTTATCTTTAAGAATGTTATAAAGTTCTAAGTGTTAAAGCCAGAAAACTTTCTAAATGCTATACAACATGGAAGTAAAACTTGAGTTGTAATAAAATGGTTTACCTGCGGTGAATACAGGAAAAATTAAATATGGTCTAACGGAAAATCTAATCTGTCGACAGTTTTGCTGATATTGACAGTAATATATGTTACGACTAATCTGAATTTTTTACTTGTTTATACAAATAGAAGAATGGTTGAGAGATTCGTTAGCCCAGGGGTAGAGCGCTGGACCTGCAACCGTTCACCACCACAGTTCGAATCCCCTGTACATTCTTCTGTTTATTTACTGACGTCGTCTTTTACGAATTATATCTGATTCAAGGACTATATGACGTGAGGAGGTATAAGGGTTATGGAGCGGTGGGAATGGAAAATTTAGGACACAGTTGGAGGCCTCTGGCGCAGACGTGGCACACCAGAAATGGGTATCTTTTACTAGTAAAAAAGACTCGTAGCTCAGTGGTAGAGCAATTGGATCAAATACTAATCAGGACAATGTTTGTATCTCCGTCCATTCATCTGTTTATCTAAACACACACACACACACACACTCACACACACACACACACACACAGCACACCAAACACACACACACACACAACACACACACACACACACACACTTTTTGGGGGGCTCCTGAGTTTAACCCAGCCAATGCAAAGTCATGAGAGTGGGGAAGGGCAGAGTAAGACCGCAGACACAATTATAGTTTAGATGGCCAAAGTCTGCAAACCTACTCAAGGAAATAAGATCTGGGGATGGGTGAGTATAACACCGAGCTATCTCCTGAGGGCACATCAATCGATTACTGCTGCACATACTGGCGCCTGGCAAACTACGGATAGCGTTCCGATACCTCGGTAAGGATTAGTTCAAGACTACTGTATACCATTTAAGTCAGGCCCATACTGGAATATGCAGCACCAGTTTGGATTCCTCACCTAGTTCAAGCACGTATAGAATTTAGAGAAAGTGCAAAGGTTTGCAACAAGACTAGTCCCAGAGCTACGGGGATTGTCTCTACGAAGAAAGGTCGTGGAGAAATCGGGCCCTGACGACACTGGAGGCCAGGAGGTCAGGGGATGAGACATGATATACGACTTATAAAATACTGGCGCGGATTAGACGAGTTGGACAAAGGACGGGATGTTCCGAGATGTTTTTGGACACAGACACAGAGGTCACAATTGGAAGTTGATGACTCAAATGATTCAAAGGGATGTTAGGATGATTTCTTCAGTCATAGGAGTAGTCAACGTGGATAGCCTAGAAAGTGAAAGTAGTGGAGGCGGGAACCTATTAGTTTTAAGGCGAGTATGATTAAGCTCATGGAGCAGGGAGAGAGAGGGACCTATTGTAGCGATCAGTGAAGAGGCGGGGACAGGAGCTATGACTCGAACCCCTGCAACCACAAATATGTGAGTTACAAATAGGTGAGTACACACACATGGGGGATAATGAATCAGTTTCTGTAACTATCCACGGCCCACGATTGTGCTGGTGTTAGGAGTGGCATGTCCAGTGTACTTGCTGGCACCTAACAGTCTGAGGATGGTGCCGTAGTGACTACTTTTATTTAAAAGTCACATCTTAAGGACACCAAACGGTCATCAAAATTAATGATGTTGACAAAGCATCGGCGCGATAACTTTACATACGGTGATGACTGAGGCTACTGTACACAGTAATTATGATATGGAGCCATTTCTCATAGGAAAACTGTTGCCAGCCCAAATGGAGACCATCTAGCAGTTGCCCTCACCTTGTAATAAATAGTGTTGAGCGACGGTTGCGTTAGCATCACACAATGCCTCAGCAGCTCATTACAAATTCTACGAATTTAATTGCCCATGATATCACTGTCAAGGTTCTTTTACTGTTGATTAAAGCATTGCGTACTTCGCTCTGGATCGAAGAGTATTAATAGTATTCATGAATTTGTGGGTTTTAGTGATGAGGTTCTAGTCCCATATTTGGGATAATTAATTACTAGTTTCATTGCGTGCTACGCAAATGATGCCTGAGACGCGTGTCCTTGCAGTTTTTTTTCAGCATCATAAATGCTTGAATCAAGGAGACTAGCAGCACAGATGCTGAGGTGATGAAACTATCTACGTAGCCATCTAAGTAAATTTACATTCCAAACTTCTTTCTCCGAGTCTTAGATCTTTCTTCTATGGGTAATCTACATTTTACTATAGAAACCTTAGGACAATATATTGAGGGGTGTATATGAAGGTGATGAGTCTAGTGTGGCTCATATTAACCATGCTCACTGAAATGATTCTTTGCAGTCAGTGAAAAACTGCGTTAATTGGATCGGGCTGTAATACATTTTTTACGGAATCTAGTTGCGCATTAGAACCCTCGATTGTCTCCTGTTCTTCAAAAGCTTTTCAGTTTTAAATGCAACTGTATGTGACGGCTTACAAGGTCAACCTGTCAGATCCAAGGTCATTGAACTACTGTAATTCTCAGACCAGGTGGGAATGTAACACTTAGTCATTTGTTGCGGGCAATCTACACTTGATAAATGTTGTTGGATTGCTGTGTCAGGTAGGACGCAGCAGCGTGCAGTGCTTGATCACCACAGCAATTGATAGTAGTATATTACGAGCTTTTCATGATTTAAAAAGGGTGCCAGACAACACTTCTATATAATTTCAGGAATGAAAGAGAAAGATCATTTTGAGATAATCGCTTTTTGATTGCAAAAAAATGGCAATAAGTAACCACTAGGCTGTTTGTGTGATTGACTTCTCGCAATGACATTTCTATTCGCTCACATGTTCTTGACGCTCAACAAAGGGGTGACCGGCTTCTTAAGCAGGCATCTATGGGATTAGATGCTGCATACTTCTTTGCTGATGGTGACAAAACTTTGCATTTTTGTATTGATTAATACCTACTCTGATACACTTGCATTAATACCAGAAATTCCATGCAGACTTCTTTGTTTGTTGTCACAATTAGCGTTGATGTAATTCAGTTTGTGGGTTCTGTTGAAACGAGGAAACATTATCAAGACAGACACCTGCCGAGAGGGCTGACTGTGCAAAATCTTATAATACTAGAGTGCATCTCAACACATCAATTCACACCATGTATTGACCTGAGATAGAAATGTAATAGGAGGCAAAGCACAAAGGGAGGAAAAAAAAGCGATAACAGCACTGAATGAAGAGAAAGAGTTGTCAAACACACACATCCTCTCAACACTACTTGCACTGATCACTACCATATCGTCAAATGGAAAATAACAAGAAGCAATATCAAAATCCTCAATGATCTAGAGATAGGTGAAGGAATGGTTGATTCTCTTCCTGATGGTTTCACGTCAAACTCTCGTAAAGTGAAAATAATGGAATCCATTAAACATGGGGTCAAGGAAAGTGAGATAACCATCTGTTACAGTAGTCTCATCTTCATCTATATGCTGGTTATTTTCAGCGATGCCAGTTTCCGCTGGAATCATTGTTCCAGTGTGAAGTATGTGCAGTCCCGCCCGTCAATACTTTCTGAGTGTGCTGGAAGATCATTCTGAAGGTCCTGATGTGACGACGAGATGCTGCTGTTCCATGTGGTCTGGCTGCCATCATGGAGAGATTCCTCAAATGTTACGACAGTCAGGTCCTTGTTTATGACCTACATGATGAACTATCGGCGAGGAGAGGCAAGAGGAGCTAAAAGCGATTAGTCAAATTGAAAGAAATTCGAAATATTTTTCATATGCCATAAACAAAACAAAAACCTTATCTAATTTAGGGTCCCTGCTCAGACAAGATGGAACTTACACCGATGACAACAAAGAAATGAGTGAGATAGTGAAATGTCAATACTACTCTGTGTTTAACGAGCCACTAATCAGTCTAAAGGTAGACAATCCAGATAATTTTTCATGAATGAGCCTTAAAACCCTGACGCCAATGTACGCCAAGTTTCTGACATAACCCTAACTCCACTAGACTTTGAGAAAGCAATTGACAACATGCCCACGCACTCAGCCCCAGGCCCAGTCTCGTGGAACTCTGTGTTCATGAAGAACTCCAAGAAACTCCTCTCACGGGCTCTAAGTATGCTGTGGAAAAGGAGCATAGACACAGGTGAGATTCCACAATCACTAAAAACAATGGATATAGCCTGACTTCATATAGGTGGCAGCAAAGCAATAGCTAAGAACTATAGACCAATAGCTTTGTCCCACAACACAAAAATTTTTGAAAGTTCTAAGAAGCAGGATTGCAAACCAGTCCAGGGCAACATGGGTTCACAGCAGGTCGCTCCTGCCTCTCGCAACTACTGGATCATTATGATATGGTCTTGGATGCAATAGAAAAACAGAATGCAGATGTAGTATACAAAGATTTTGGTAAAGCCTTTGACAGATGCGATCATGGTGTAATAGCACACAAAATGCGTACTAAAGGATAACTGGCAGAAATATTGTTCAGAAACTATAGATTGTTAGAAATGACAATCTATAGTTATTGAATAAAAGTTGTTTCACTTTTGTTAGGTGGTGGTGACGTGATGTCTCCAACCTGTGCAGAATCACATTTATACTGCTGTGTTTTTTTTTTTCCATTGTGGAGAATCACTTGATGGCGACTTCCAACGTCTGTAAGTTTCTTTGTCCCGTCTAATTTATTTTGGGGTTGTTTGTCTTTAAAAGGGTTTTACTCTTATT
>NW_026468369.1:0-11629 GCF_026875155.1 Cherax quadricarinatus | reverse complement strand
AAACAAGAGGGTAATAGGTTGTGAAGGGAAGCTTGTGGGAACGCCAGTGTGTTAAAAAAAATTACGTGGACCCCGGTTAACGAACTTTTTTCATTCTAGTAGTATGTTCAGGTGCCAGTACTGACCGAATTTTTTCCCATAAGGAATGTTGTGAAGTAGATTAGTCCATTTCAGACCCCCAAACATACACGTACAAACGCACTTACATAAATACACTTACATAATTGGTCGCATTTGGAGGTGATCGTTAAGCGGGGGTCCACTGTATATAATTTTTATTTTATGCATAATTGTATTTTGTTTCAGGTTGTAAGTTTGCTGTCGCCACTCGGTCAGAAGACAGCAGAAAATGTTTATCATATTGTAAATGCAAGAAACGCAGAGGTTGTTGACCACATGTTGAGAGAAACACTGAAAAATACTCAACATCTGAAGGATTTTGACTGGAATGTTAGGGTATGTTTATTAACTGATTAAAATGTACAATATATAAATTAACTGCACATATACAGACATGAATGCATGTATTAATAATTTCCTAAAAAAAAACCACTGCCTCTATAACAAGCACTGCCCTTAAAAAACTAAACAGATCACAGTTAAGAGACTGAATAGTCCCTGGCTAACACCCAGCATCCTTAAATCCATTAACACAAAGCACCAACTTTAAAAAAAAGTACAGAATGGGTCAGATAACTAGAGAACAGTCCAAACGTTATTCGTCGCTCTTACCACCTGATAAAAAGGGTTTCTAAAAAATTGTATTATGAAAACAGATTATATAACTTTAAAGTTGATATAAAAAAAGACCTGGAAAACCATATCAGAAATTCTAGGAACTATAAAGATATCCAAAAACAAAAACAATCAAATTAACAAAATCTGATGAACCCCTACTCCCATACTGAAACAGCAAACAGACTCGGTGTTTTCTTCTCCACTATGGGAAAGAACCTAGCGAGCAAAACCCCAAGCTCAAACCCCTGTCCATCAGACTACCTCTTGGGCACCTACCCAAATACACTATTCCTAGCCCCTACCAACCCAGAAAGAAGTCTCATTCATCATCAACAACCTTAAAAACAAGGCAGGAGACATACTTGCCAACTTTTTATGTACCAAAAAGCTTCTCAAGTATTGTCACCAGTTATTGCAACGCTCTTTCCCAAATCCATTGAATCCTTCACCTTCCAGCAATTCTCAAAATAGCGAGGGCTCACCAGTCCACAAGGAGGTGACCAAACTGACTTGAATAACTATAGACTAATATCAAAACTTACAATGCTCTCTAAAATCTTTGAAAATTAATTCATAGATGGATCTATTACTACCTCATCTCACACAACATACTAAACCCCCTGTCAGTTTGGATTCAGGAATAAAAAAAAGTACAAAGGGATGCTATCATATACAGTGGCCCGCCAGTTTACGATATTATTTCATTCCAGAAGTAATGCTCAGGTGCCAGTACTGACCGAATTTTTTCCCCATAAGGAAATTTATTGTAAAATTAGATTTAGTCCATTTCAGACCCCCAAACTACACATACAAACGCACTCATAACATAAAAACTTACATTTAAATTGGTCGCATAGGGGGCTGATCGTAAACCGGGGGGTCCACTGTACTTGCTAAAAGTAATATTCTGTCTGAGAAGAAAGAATTTCGTTGGCATTTTTAAATGTTTACGTAAAGCTTTTTACCCGGGTTTACCATGAATTGGCACCCCAGAATTAACACACTTTGGTTAAGAGGCCACTCCCCCAACTACTTAGTCATACTTTATAACAGAAACCAATATGTGTCACAAATGGTGGGAAACTCTTCCACTCAACCCAAACGAGTAGGGGTCCCGCAGGAAGTGTCCTTGGACTACTACCTTTTTCTATCTACATTTAGTACCTACCAAATGATCACAGCTACTCAAACCCATATTATTTGCAGATGTACAACATATGTCTTGGTTTGGTAGACACATATGAACGTTAGGTATCTTTATTCGAAACGTTTCGCCTACACAGTAGGCTTTCTTCAGTCGAGTACAGAAAAGTTGATAGAACAGAAGATACTTGAAGACGATGTAATCAGTCCATCACCCTAAAGTTTGAGGTGTCCAGTCCCTCAGTCTGGAGAAGAGCATTGTTCCTTGTCTGAAACAATTTGAAGTGAAGTGACAGACTGAAAGGACCCGAAACCACCTCAAACTTTAAGGGTGATTGACTGAAAACATGCTTCAAGTATCTTCTGCTTCTATCAAACTTTTCAGTCTCGACTGAAGAAGCCTACGTGTGCGAAACGTTTCGAATAAAGATACCTAACTGTTGCATATGTGCTTACCTAACAATCTGTCGTATTTTATACCATTTAATGTTCATTCTGTCAGACACTGCAACAATGGGTTTGAGAGGGACCTGCCCTCCCAAGCAACTCGTCTCACCTCCTGGCACTTATTAAAGGCTTACATTCCTGTCACTTCAAATTCATATTGTTTCAGAACACGGAACAATGTCTTCTCCAGACTGGGGACTGAAACCCCCTTTAAAACTTTAAGGTGTATGGCTGAATTACATCGTCTTCAAGTATCTTCTGCTTCTATCAACTTTTCTGTCTCGGGCTGAAAAAACCCACTGTGTAGGGGGAACGTTTCGAAATAAAGAATACCTAACTGTTGCATATGTGTTTACCTAACAATCTGTCGGTATTTTATACCATTTAATGTTATTGCTTCTCCCTCCCAAACCAGTTATACTCGCCAACACTGTCAGTGCCAAACTGCAAAATATCTGCCTGGTTAGACTAATAACTACATATCTGAATACGACAAAACCCATTCCATTCAGTTTGAAAACAGAGGTGCGAATGTTCCCTTAAAAAATAGTGAAACAGATACCCCCCACAAGACCGCGAGGGAAAATTTCCCAGGGAAACCCCTGACAGTACCTCAAATTCCAGGGGCACACTACAACAAATTTCTAAGAAAAAATCTAAAACATTGGAATACTATCAAAGAATGGTACTTGTTCCACAATCAGCTTCCTTTCACTTATCATTACTTTATACCCTTATCTCAATATGGAATTTGTTTCTGGGGGTCAACAACAATAAATCACTAAGCCACTAATAACACAGCAAAAGACTGCGTCAGAATGATTGGGCAGCAAAAACCCAAAACCCCCCGGCCCGGGGTTGAACCCACTGCCGTCAACTGAGGCCCGGGGGGAGGTTTATTGCAATCGTGTCATTTCGTTTCTTTAGTCATTGTCGAAAAGTTGCTGAACCCCCCTTTCATGTGTTGTATAGATTTTGTGGTTTTATATTTTCCATGTTTTTTATTTTTAGAAAACCCTTGGCTGGTGACGGGGTGAGTCACGGTCGCATGTGTACGTTCGTACCTTGCCCCCTCCTCAGTCGGCGTTTAAAAGGGTAGGGAAAAAAACAGAGGCTGGGTTCCATCTCCCATCATCGAGTTGACAAATATCTTTACCTCCAACAAGTGTGTTACCTTAAACCCCTGTTCCCCTTTAAAAACCCCCTACAAAAAATGGTGGCAGTGGCAATAAATCACCTAAGACACAAATTTAACACAGCAAAGATGCAGTCGAATGTTTACAAATTCCCACTGACGCATACTCACCAAATTCAAAAGGCTAAATCGCTCCCCATAAAAAAAATTAACTTATTCAGTGCCTACTACTACTAGAACACACACTAAAACATAAACCCCCCACTCAAACTTCTCCCCCCCAATTTTAAAGGAACAGCCCCATAAAAAAAGACCAGATCTTTGATGTCCCCCATGTCCATATCCACGTGTAAAACTTGTGCCATATAGGGCCCCAAATTTTGGGGAATCATTACCAAAAAATATAAAAAACCAATCTGAAAATCTTTTAAGACCTTCTAAAAAACCCACTTAATTTATTTATTTTTTTATTTATTTATTTAGAAATTTGCATACATACGAGGTAAAAAAAAATAAGGAAAGAGCGGGCCAAACCCCTTTTATTTCATTGCTTTACGGGCTGGTTAAAAAAAATTAGTTTAAACTAAGAAATGAGAAATCAGTTTAAGACATTATTGAAAACAGATAACTTAAAATACAAAGAGTTTTTAAAAGACGGTCATATGTTTTGCAGCTTGTTGTACTTTCGTAGAATGGGTATTTGTTGGTAGTGTTTTTAAAAAAAAAACAAAGTTGGTTTAACATTTTTTTGAATAATTGTGGAAATTTTGGATATAAAATTTTAAAAGGTTCAGTTATTCAGTATTTTTTTGGTTTTTTGGGGAGTAAGTGAACTTTGAGAAGAGACTTGAATTTATAAACAGGAAGTGTTTTTTTTATTTTACGGTAATAAAATTCCAGATTTTAGGCCTTTTATGTGCTTTGAGTTTTTGCATAGCGTGAGATGGCACAGGAACATAAAGAGTGATCTGTCCCTTTGGGTTTTTTGGGTCATGTGTTCTGTTGGGGTTTGGCAAGGAGATGTTTGAGGGGGGGGTTAATACAAGTTAAGTGTTCTTGTAGTAATAAGTGCAATATTAAGTATGGATGTTTTGTAGGGTGAGTGGGTTGAGTGTTTTGATTTGGTGGAGGTGGGCGTATTGAAAAATTTGTTATCTTCAAACTGCACCCTTTTTTGGGGGGTAATTAGGGTCTGAGATGGTTAGTTGTTTTTGGGGCCCCATCACAAATTCCATATTTAGATAGGGTAAAAGAGGTGTAGGGGCAGGAGGGGACTGGGGAAAATGTACCGTATCTTCGTTAGATGCCCAGTTTGGGGAAATTTTTTAAAAATTTTGTTGAAGGGTGTATGAAATTTGAGTTATTATCGAGGTGGTTTTCCTAAAAATTTTCCTCTGTTAGCTTTGTGATAGGGATCCGTTTATCGTTAGGTTAAGGGGTACATCTGTAGCCGTTACCAAACGAATAAAGGGGTTTTTGTAAATTGTTTGTGTAATTTTTAGTCCTCATCCGGGAGATATTTTCGTAATTCGGTTTTTTACAGTATTGGCTGGCATGACTGGGCTGGGTGAGAGAAGATATGTAGTGTCCCATCGCAAAAAATGGGGGTTTTGGGTAATTGCGAAGCATTTGGTAGGTATTTATGTATAGGAAAAAAGAGAAGGGGGCCAAGGACATTTTCCCTTTTGGGGATCCCAATGAAATTTGGTTGTGCGAAGAGCTTCCCCCATTTGGGTACACTATTGGTTCTGTTGCTGAGGTTTGATTGAGGTAGTTGAGGGAGTGCCCTCTTTCCTAGTGTGAAAATTTTTACGTGGGCAAGTGGTCAACGTATCAAAAGCTTTACTTAATCACCCTAGACAAAATACTAAAATTTTAACTTCACTAAAAAATTCCCCCCATCCCCAGATTTAAAACTTCAAGAAAATGACTAAGTTCATACTTTGACTAAAATCATGTAGTATAAATTTTATTTTTATTTTATCACATGGCGATTCCCCCCAAAGGCAGGGTGGCCGAAAAAAAAAAAAATTTTTTCCCCCATCATTACCCCATCATGTCTTGCCAGGGGGTGCTTTACAAAGTTTTTAAACTGCAACTTTAAACCCCCTCCTTCAGAGGGGCGGGCACGTACTTCCCCTCTCCGGATAAAGCCCGGCCTCCCGGTTTTCCCCTAAAACCCCTTAAAATTTACTTTGCTCACACTCCAACAGCCTCAGTATTAAAAAACCCTTTTTGTCCCTTCACTCCTACAAACCGGCCCCGCAGCCCCGGGAAGTCCAAGCCCCTCGCAAAAAAAACCCCCCTTTCCCCCCCCCTCCCCCCAAACCTTTCCAAGCTGACCCCTACCCCCGCCTTCCTTCCACTACAAAACTGATACACTCTTGAAGTCACTCTTTTCGTCCATTCTTCTAATGTCCCAAAACCCCCTTAAAACAACCCCTTCCTCGCCCTCGGGACAACAGTTTTGGAAATTTCCCCCCCGCACCCCCTCCTAACTTCCAAATTCAAATTTTCGCATTTATTCACACACACATTGCCCTCAGACATACATTTCCACTGCCCCCACTTCTCCTCCTGAACATTCATTACCCAGGGGTTTAAAACTATATCCCTACATTCCCCTTTTCCTCCTGGACAAAGTTCTTTGTTCCACAGACTCCTATGCACCACTCATTTTCCCCCCTCTAAATTTCTTGATTCACCCATCTTTCATAGACCCACCCATGAAAAGTCCCCCCCCAAAATCTAAATACATTCCCCTCCTCCATACCTCTCCCCCAATTGTACCCAATCTTTCATCACCAAATCTTTTTTGTTTTCTAACCTTCCCTTTTTCCCCTGTTTTCACTTTTTAATTTTTTTTTTACATATCCTACCAAATTCCCCACCAACCCTGCACTTCTTCGAATCCCCAAGGCACGTGCTTCAGCAAAGGCCTTGACAACTCCCCTTTGTGTGATTCTTTTTTTTAACTCCACCCCTCTTCCCAAAGACCCTCTTTTACTTTTTAAACCCCCCATTAAAATTATTAAAAAACCAGGGGGGAATACCTTTTGTCTGGGCCTATTTATGGAAAAATCTCCCTTTTCCTACTACTCAAATTTGAGCCTATTCCTAAAAAAAAACCTTTTTCAGCCTGTCCCCTCCACACCATCCCCCAACCTCCCAACATTCCCCCCCCTACCCCCTGTATACCCCTTTTTTTCCAAATCCATAAATGCCATGAAAACCTCTTACCTTTTTAAAATCTGTTCCTTATTTTTTTCACTGTAAACATGGCCCCAACACCCCCCCCTTTTCCTAAACCCCCCTTTTTCATCTGCTATCTATTCTCCGTTTACTCTAATTCTTTCATAATAACCTACCATACACTTACCAGGTTTAAAAACAGATTACCCCCCTTAATTTTTGATCTCTTTTTCCCCTTTCCTTTATACAAAAAAAACTAGCATGCTCTTGCCAATCCTGGGTACTTACCTTTTCAAAATTTTTTAAATATTGCCCCAAACCCACCCCAAAAAATTTTATCCCCCCCTGCTTTTAAAAAAATTTCTATCTTTACCCCTAAATTTCTCGGCTGCCTTCCCCCTTTCATTTTCCCTACTGCCTCAAAACTTCCCCACACTCCAACGGGCCCTTTCCCATCCTACAAGATGTTTTTTTCCCCTTGCCCTATACACGAAATCATTTCCCCTATCTTCATAAAACATTTAAAAATTTTCTCAAAATATTCCCCCCATTTTCCCCCAATACCTAACTTCATTTAAAAACTTCCTTCCCATTTTTAATGAAAAAACCTTTGTTCTCTAGGTTCCCCCTTTTTTTGTTAAACTCCTCCAAAACTTTTTTTTATTTCAACAAAATTTGTTTTACCCTCCCCCATCTCTCATTGCTCTCTTTTTTACATTGCTTCACCACTTCCCCTTTAAATCTCTCTTTTCTCCATATACTCTTCCCCCTTGCATCACTTTACTTTGTAAAAACTTTTAATTTTCTAACTTTTTTTCCCTTCTCTCTTTTTACATCTCATTCCACAAACGCTCCCCTTCCCTCCCCCACCCCTTTCCCGTAACCCCAAACTTTGGAACACCTAAACTACTTTTTAAACCACCCCATCCTCTTCGACCCATTGCCCCATGTCTCATTAGCCCTCTTCTCCAAAAGGTTTATTCTTTCCCCCAACTGCCTCCCTTTTTGTTTTGAACCCTTACCCCTCTCTTTCCCTGAGCCTATTCTCCTTGTATCCCATTACCTTTTACTTTCCCGTGTGCTACAACTGAAAGTGATGATTTCTGTGGCCCCTCTATAAACATTACATCTGAAAACTACTCAACAGCTTTTATCTAAATACCCTAATCCCCAAATACTGTCATTTCCCTCTCTTTTTTGTTACTTATTTATCCTCTTTTTCTTAAAAAATATTTTACCTATAACTAAACCCCCCTTTTATACAAATTTTAATTTAAAAGGGCCCCCCCTATAAATTTTCACCCGGCAACCCAAACTTTTCTACCCCACCCTCTCTAAAGTTTCCCTCTTTGATTAGGTCCCCTACCCAAAAATTTCTCTCTCACTTGGGTTTAAAGGCTCCTATACATTCACTTTTAAAATCTCCAAAATCTCTTTTCTCCTCTGCATTCCCTCTTCCAGGTGATACACGCTTATTATGACCCCCTTTTTTGCATCAACCTTTATTTTAAACCCTAAAATTTTTGAATTTACACTTATATTCTCTTTTCTCCATCTATAAATGATCCTTCAAATTACTGCTACCCCTTCCTTTGCTCTAAATCCTCAGATACTCCGATTTTAATCCCATTTATTTTCCCCCCACAAAACTCCCCCCCCCTTTTCCTTTTTTCCTTAGGGCCAGGGCATCCAACTTCTTTTCTTCATAACACAGCAATCACTGTTTTTTTGTCATCCCATAATCCCCACATTAAGCATCCCGTTTTTAAAAAAGTTTTTCTTCTTTTTTTTTAGTAAAATTTACAGGGAAAAGGGGGTTCTAGCCCCTTTCTCCCCCCCATTTTGTCGCCTCATACGACAGCATGGCTACGGAGGAAAGTTTTTTTATTCCCCCTGGAAATGAAGAAAAAAAGAAGAACAAGAGTATTTAGAAAAAAAGGGGAAAAACCTAGATTATGTAATATTATGCATGTGCTGTCTTTGAAGTGTGACCAAAATGTAAGTAGGGTAGAAGATACCCTGTTTTCTTTGGGGTTTTTAGACAGAAAAAGAAAAAAGCAACCTACCCATGCAAAAAAGTTACAGGTTTCGGGTTTAAAATCTTCCCTTTTTTGGCCCCCCCCGGGGGGGGTATACTTCCTGGGTGGTTTTCTGTTACCAACCTACTACCCACCTAAATACCACTACAAATACCCACCCCAAAACAGTATTGCCCCACACCAAATTTTTAGCATTCTCTATGTAAACTACTCTTTTTGCAAAAACACTTTTATATTTCCCTAAAATTTTAATTTCAAAAATTCTTTTAACATTGTCCATGTTCAGGAAAAAAATTGAATTATTCTCAAAAAAAAAAATTTTGAATAATGAATAATTTTTTTGGGTTTTATAAATTTTTGATTCTTTTTTAATTAAAAGAGCTATTGTACAGCTATGATAAATTTAAGGTTAATAGTCAGTAACCCTTAAATTAAGTCAGCCCCAAAAACCTAGGTAATAGAGGTTTTGTAAAATTATTTTAAAAATAACCCCAATTACTCTTGCGGAAAAAAAAAACCCCCCGGGAAATGGCAGGATGGAACTCAATTTTGATTTTTTCTAGGTTTAAAAAAAGCTTCTTTAGGTTTTACCATTTTGGGCTTTTTCTAAGTCTTGCAAAAAATTTTTTTCCCAAAAATGTGTTTGACATGATAATTTTTAATTCTCCCCTTTTTTTTTTTTTTTTTTTTTTAAAAATTTAAAATTTAAATTTACCAAAAAAAAAATGAAATTTATGTTTTTAACATCCGTTTGTAAAACCTTCCCAGAGCAAAAAAAAAATTTTTTGGGTTTTAATAATTTGTGGGGTTTAACCCCAGGGGTTTCATTCCCGGTTTCCCTCTCTTTTTTTTTGTTAAAAAAGCACAGTGGGACCCCCCAAATACCCATGAATTTTAAGTGTATTTTTTAATCAAGGGGGCTGGGTTTAACCTTTCCCTTTTGGGGAAAAATTGGATAAAGGGAAAAAGATTTGTTTTGGAAAAATTTTTAACCCAGAAATTTTTAAAAGGGCCCTCCAGGGGGGGCCCAGAAGCAGGGGGGGAAAGGGGAAAAGAGGGTTTGGTAACTTTTGGACGGGACCCCCTTAAGGATCGTTTTCCAAGCCCCACCAAAAGTAAAAGGTATTTTTGTAAAGGTGTGGTGTAGGAAATTTCCCCCGACAAAATAACCCCTACCCTTTGGAACAAATTGTTAACCGCCCCCGAAAAACTTTTTGATGAAAAATTTAAATGTTTAACCCCGGGGGCCCCCCCAACTTTTTTATCCCCCTTTTAAAAAAAAAAATTTTTTGGAAAAAAAAGGTTTTTCCCCATCATTTGGCCCAAAATTTGAAAGTGGGAAAATTTTTGGAAAATTTGGAATAATCTCCTGCTTTTACGGGGATTTTGCCCACTTTAGTTTTTTAAAATTTTTTAAGTTTTTTCAAAAAATCAAAAACCAAATCCTTTTTCTTCAAAGATACAAGAAAAATTATGAAATTTCCAATTCAGGGGGAAATTTTTTTTTTTACACTTTTTAAAAGTTGCCAATTTTTCCCCCCCAGTAAAAAAGAAAAAATTTTGGACTAAAAAAATCCTTGTCCCCATCAGTCCCCCGCCCTCTTCACTTTTTTTTCAGGTTTTTTTCCCCACAAAAAAAAAATTTCTTTTTTGAAAGATTTCGAATTTTAAAATAAACACCATTTGAAAAATTTGATCAAAATTACGGTTTACCTTGGGTTTTGCTTCTTTGAAAATTTTTTATAACGGGAAAATTTTGCACTTTGGCCATTTATTTTTCAGCCCAAAATTAATTTTTTTAGTTCCCCAAAAACAGAAAAAAATTTTTTAAAAACTCGTTTTTCAAAATTTTGGTTTTTTCCAAAAACCAATTTTTTTTTTTCATTACCAGTGTGTCAGGAATTTTTTTTTTTTCCCCCCAAATTTTTTAAAGGCCATTTTTCCTAATTTGGGGCGTAAAAGGCATCTGCTAAAAAACCCTCGTAAGGTAATTAAAAGCCCCCAAATTCTTTTCCTCAAACTTGGGGTTTTTTCCAAATAGATTAGTATGAACTCTGCTGTTTTAAACTTTTGGATAAATTTTTGGCCTTTAGATATGGGAATTTTAACAGTGGGTTTTTGAACTAAAAAAAATTGAACAATTGCTAATGAAAAAAAAAACAAGTAATTTTGATTAAAACCATTTTAAAATTTTTTCAATTCTTTAAGATTTCTTTCCCCCTTTATAAATGGAGAAAACGAAAAAATAATTTTTTATTTTTTTTGAAAAACTTGAAAAAGTCAAATGGGTTTAATTTTTTTTAAAAAAACAAAGGTCCCCCCGTTTATTTTCCCATTTAAATGTTCCTGCGGATTTTTTTTATTAAAATTTTCAACAGAAAACCATTTTTGGTTTAAAAAAATTTTTTAGGTAAAAAAAAAATTTTTATTTGTTTTGCCTAAAAATTTAACAAAAAACAGAGGAAAAAACCGGTGGCTTTTTTTGGCCCTTTTTAAATTGAAATTTTAATTTGGGTTAAATTTGGGTTGCAATTGATCCTTTTTTTTTAGGAAACGTTTTAACTTTTGTTTTTTGGCTCAGCAAGTGAATTTAACTGTGAAAAGTAAAAATTTTGGGGTGGAAAATGAATTCCTAAGGGGGCCCAAATTCCCCCAAAACCCCGATTAAAAAATCACTGAAAAAAAACTGAGAGTAATTTTTTTTCATTTTTATCCATTTGTATTTGTTTTTTTCCCTTAAAAAAGAAGATTTTTTAAGAAAAAAAATTATTTTGAAAAACTGGTGGTATTTTTAAATTTTGGCTTGGGGAAAAGGAAAAAAAAAGTTTAGTGGAAATTTAAAATTTTTGCCCCCGTGTTCAAAAACAAAAAATTTAAAACCCAGTTATTTTTTAAAAAAACACCCAGGGGGTTAAAGTCCCCCAAATTGGGGTTA
>NW_026468368.1:0-11977 GCF_026875155.1 Cherax quadricarinatus | reverse complement strand
TCCTCAATTTTATTTATTACTTTTAAGAAGTTTTTTCTAAAGTTATTTATATTTAACATTGGACAAGAGAGGGTTTGAATAATTAAGGGTTGATACATTGAGTCTTATATAAGAGTGGAAAGGTGGTGAATAGTGAGTGTTTGGTGAGAGGTAGATGGGTGATTGGGTTGATTAGCAGGTGATGGGGGGGTGGAGTGTGTGTCTTTTTATTACTGTTATGAATTTAAATTACTGTACTATATGAAATATTTGCTAAATATTGTACGTATATTGTTTGTCCTTACAGCATTTTTTTGGCCGCAAGCAGAACTGCTATTCCATTGCCATTAAATACGTCCACCGAGCTTTACGCTATGGAGTTAGAGCACGTAAAATAAAGAAATATGAAAATAGGAAGGTAAGTTGGAGCATTTAGTAGAGTTTACGCAGTGCTGCTTATAGCAAACACCATGATAAAGAATCATTTTAGTAATGTAGTTAAAAATTAAATTCCTTTTTCCTGTAATAAATGCATGACTATTTTTCTGTAAATGTACCAGGTACCTGTCACACTTTTCTGTGATATTTTGTTGTGTATTGATAAGCAGTCTAATATTTGTTGCAGTTTTATTAACATTATACTTTATACATGTAATTATTTTGCTATAAAGTACATGTATTTGCTTCTATTGTCTATTAACTGATGTTTGTGATTTACTATTAAATGTTAGTACCTCAGACTAATAATTTTTCTACTTTATTAATTTGTTAATATTTTTGCCTTTATATTAACATCTTTGTGATTAATTATACACCAACAGAGTATGTAAATGAGGGTTACTGTTTGAACTTGTAAAAGTATGGTACTAAATTTTGGTAGTTTTAATTCTTCCATCATTCTCAGATCCTCAGGTTCCTGCTCTGATCAGTGTTATTCCTCAGATGTCTTATAGGCATCAGTAGCTCCAAATTGGACCATATATGTTTAGCATTTTTTTGTGTATATAATATATAATGATTCTCAGCATCAATAACAAGATAGGTCATGGTAGAGATGTGCCGCTTCAGGTATCATTGACCACTTGGTTTCACCAGGGTTTATCCTCTAAAAGCCTCCCTTCCAGTTCTCTGGCAAAATCCTTGATGAGATTGAGGGGAAAACTACTTGTTTTACTAGTGAATGAACTTACTGGTACTCTGGAATCATTAGTCTTCTACTGCTAAGTTGTATCTGTCTACTGTTGCTGCTACCTTCCATGACTTGCTCTCACCAGTGTCACAGTGTTCTACCTCCTCCTCTATGTTTGTCCAACATGTACCTGTAATGCAGATTCTTCCCACAGATATGTCTTCCCACAGACACATCTTCCCACAGACACGTCTTCCCACAGACACGTCTTCCCACAGACACGTCTTCCCACAGACACGTCTTCCCACAGACACGTCTTCCCACAGACACGTCTTCCCACAGACACGTCTTCCCACAGACACGTCTTCCCACAGACACGTCTTCCCACAGACACGTCTTCCCACAGACACGTCTTCCCACAGACACGTCTTCCCACAGACACGTCTTCCCACAGACACGTCTTCCCACAGACACGTCTTCCCACAGACACGTCTTCCCACAGACACGTCTTCCCACAGACACGTCTTCCCACAGACACGTCTTCCCACAGACACGTCTTCCCACAGACACGTCTTCCCACAGACACGTCTTCCCACAGACACGTCTTCCCACAGACACGTCTTCCCACAGACACGTCTTCCCACAGACACGTCTTCCCACAGACACGTCTTCCCACAGATGTGTCTTCCCATGGATATATCTTCCCAGTGTGTGTTTTTTCATGTATGTATGTTTGTATTTATGTATGTGTATCTGTGTATACAAATTAGGAGGGGAAGGGTACTCCAGCTATTTGGACTTGACTTTCAAACCTGACTTGAAGTAAATTTGTAGGAAGTACATTAATTTCTGGCTTGTTTGAATCCCTGGTGAGTTTGTCATGCTTCCTGTATTGTTTCCAACTTCCAAGTCCATTCTTTGTTTTCCATATTTCTCCAGCACCTTCCAAATTGTGCTCCATTCTTTCAACTTCTCCTCATTCCTCTGAGGAAAGATTGTTGTATAATATTCACATCCCATATTGCTCTCAAGCATTGACATCTCCACTTCCTGTAGCCTCCTCCTTGCTGCAACGTTTGAAGCCCATGTCTCACACCTATATAAAAGTGTTGGTACCGCTATACTTTGGTTCAGTCCCCTTTTTCCCTCAGTATATAAATTGCTTTCTTTCCATAGATACCTTAACATACCACCTACCCTTTTACCTTGTCTATTATTTGATTCACCTAATCTTTCATTGACTTTCTCCATACTCCCTCCCTCCAATCTGATATTGTCTTTCAGTGCCTAGACTTTTTGTTACTCACATCACCTTGCTCTTTTTATGTTCACTTTTAATTACCTTCATTTACATATCACCCTAAACTTAACTAACCTTTACAACTTCTCTTCAGAATTTTTTAGAAGAATTGTGTTATCAGCAAGGGCCAACTGTGATAACTCTAGCTTTGTATCAGTTTCTTTGTCTTTTAATCCTGTGCCTCTCTTCATGCCTTTTGCATTCACTTATTTTACAACCCTATCTACAATTTTGCTTTTGAACAAACTGGCCATATCCCACCAAGGCAGGGTGACTAAAAAGAAAAACAAAAGTTTCTCTTTTTAAATTTAGTAATGTATACAGGAGAAGGGGTTACTAGACCCTTGCTCCTCCATCTACCAATACCTGTGTTAAATAACTATTACGGATCACTTTCTGATGTCTACTTTTACATTAAAAAGTCTCCCTTTCTGCATATCCTAACTTAAGCTTCATTGTCTGAATAAAAACTCTACTTCTTTAAGTAACCTACTACCTATGCCTGGCATTGTGCCTTTTTTTTGTTCTTTAGGCACCCCTGTGATATGCCTTTTCTAAATTCATCAAGATAAACCATTCCTCACCCTTATCTAAGTTCTATATTTTTGTTGAAGTTGTTAATTTTTTTTATTGTTGCTCACACACAGACATTCCACAGCATTAAGACATTTGTTTACAATGAACCATTTCATGTATGACTAATGGTGGTGATGTATAACTGATTTAGAAAGCTTTAACAGGTAAAAGAAAGTCATGTTGATCATAAATAAATGGTCATGACAGGTACAGTACTCCATTCACAAGATATTTGTTTTTTTCTATTTAATATTAGTTGTGGGATACACGACTTACTGCTGGGTGTTTGGAGCTGGGCACTAACTACACGAATATGAAGTCAGTTATGGATGATGTAGGTATTGCTATTGATCGCAAGACCCTGCAAAATATGGCAATATGGGAACCCCGTTCATTTAGGGTAAGTAAATATTATATGCAGTGTATTAAAGTTCATTACCTAAAATAGGAAAACCCCTTTATGTTCTATGTCATGGAAAGAATTGTAATGTCTCTTTATTTTTTTTACAGTGTTATTTCAAGCAAGTGTTCTTCATTTAGGTTTGTATTACAATATTAGGATGTCTTGAAATACAGCCTCGCCTCACTTACCGAGGGAGTTCCGTTCCTAAGACCACATCAGTAACGAATTTGTCAGCAATCAGGGAATCACCCCTTACTGATACAGTGGAACCTTGGCTTACGAATTTAATCCGTTCTGTGACCTTGTTCGTATCCTGATTTGTTCATATGCTGTGTCAATTTTCCTTATTTAAATTAATTGAAAAGCTATTAATCCATTCCAGGGGAATCCCTGCTCTCAGGAGGCACAACAAAATACACTTCAATATGACATGAATATCAACTCTACAGCTTATTTATCTATCACAGTTCATCTAATATGACATAATAAACAATATAAATAACATAGAAACATGATATATACTACTCTAGAATGAATAAAATAGGCTATAATATGGTGAGTGATAGTGGCAGTGGCAGCATCTGCCATTTACTCTCCCCCTGACTATAGTACGTATAAGTAAGTTTATTCAGGTATACACAAATACAGTTACTACATAGATTATCATACATAGCAGCATATGTGTACAGAACCTGGGATAACCCAAAAAAGTCAGACAGAGTGACTTATTTCCATTGGGGTTCTTTTAATACCTTATTATTATACAATGTAGGAGATATCTTATTATTGTACTCTAAAGGATATATACTAGGAATAAGGTAAACAGAGTTACATACATTTACATGTGTTAACTAAAAAAAAAATAAAAAATCGTTCTCCTCCCGTTCTGTCGCTACATACATTAGGTACCTTTTGGCTCTCTTCTTGAACTGGTTCATGCTGTGACTAGCTTTGACATGTACAGGCAATCTGTTCCATTCATTTATTGCTGTACAGTAAAAGGTATTTGAAGCCTGGCCACTGACTGTGGGTACTACAAAGTTGTGCTCTCTCCCTCTCGTACTATGATTGCTTCGGTTCCCAGCCTTGACAGAATTAGTAGCAAGATATTCTGGACACCGTTTGTGAGCAATTTTATAAACTTGATTTAACTTCAGTTTTTTACTCTGTCTTCACCATTCAGCATATCCATTTGTTGTAATTCATCCTGGTCTGCATGTTCTCTTGGACCCTGGTCCAGGATGAATCTTGATCTTCCCATGCTCTTATTATAAGAGAAAATGGATTGTTTGTGAGGCTAACTGCACTAGATCACATTTTCATAAGGAAAATGCTGAAACAATGTACATACAGTGGTCCCTCGATTATCGTAGTTCTCGAGAATCGTAAATTTCGGAAATCATGGGATATTTTCATATAAACATGGGCTCGCTAATCGTAGATTGACTCGCAAATAGTGTTCGTCTGGACAGGTACACACAGCCCCGACCGCCTCACACTCCTTTCCCAGCCAGTGTGCCATTGTTTATCAGTGAGTAAAGGTATCCCACGAGTTCTCAAATTTCAAATATTCCATTCGTTTTAGTGTTTGCAACGCTAAAAAGTCACCAGGGCCCCAAAGGGAAACTTCTAATGCCAGCCTTTGGGTAAAGAATGTGAAAAACCACATAATTTAAGAAAAATTTGTAAAAAAATATAAAAGGGGTGGGTAAGTGAAGCGTTGTGATAGTTAAATAAAAGGACACAATTTCAACAATTTCATTTTTTTGGGCAATGTTTCGCTCTCCAGGAGCTTTATAAACCCATTAAAAACATACATGGACCGGGGTAATAAAGGCTCAATGATGCAAACTAGTGAGGAAACCTTTTCGATTTTCACTAGGGGGTAGTAGTAGTATTGAGTGTATATGCAAAGTAATACAAAGGTAGAGCAATTAATTCGTACATGGAAAAAGGGGGTGACACCCGCCTCAAAACACATTTACGCTTGGGAAATAATTTGAACAATCCTGGAAAACACCAAATTTCCCCCACATCTCATAAAAATCAGACCCCAATTATGACAAAAAAACTAATTTCCGCAACGCAAGTCCTCGAATCACACTGATCGCTGTTTCAAATAAAAATTAAACAAAAACCAGTTTAAACCATCTCCAAGTTTTAGCAAGAACCCTTTTTGAAAACATAAACCCTCCATCACATATTCCCTTTATTACACAAAGCCATTAGGGAGTTAAACACTAAACAAGCTGCCTCTTCCATTTTATTTTTGTCCAACCAAATTTTATGTTCCAATTCAAATACTTTTACCCTTTTACTCGGAGAAAAATTTACTCTACCATTTTGAAATTACTTTTGTCAATACTACAACTACACACTACCACCACTAGGAACATCGAAATGGTCCTCACTAGTTTTGCCCCTCACCTACCTTTATATCCCCTTTGTGTCCTGTATTTTTGTAATGGCTTATAAAGCTCCTGGAGCGAAACGTTGCCACAATAAAATGTCACTTTATAGATAAGGGTTCAGAGAACCGACATGTTGAAAATTTAGCACTGCAACTCTGGGTACCTTTATTGAGAAATTTTTTCCCACACAGGGGCTTCACATCCATAAAAAGGGAAATCTTAAAAGAACAGAAGAATGAGAAAAAATCCCCAACCTTGACGATTGGACCATCAATTTTGAATAAAACTATTCTATTCAAATTGATGGACTAAACACATCGACCAAGGTTGGGGACTGTTTTCCCTCTTTCTCCTCCTGTTTTAATTTTCTCCTACGTATTGACTGTTTAAGCCACTGGTGGTGAAACGTTTCCTAATAAATCCCCAAAGAGTTCACATTTCTGTTTTATCAACAGTCATTTTCTGAACCTTCATCTACAAACCTTCAGACCTCAACTTTTTGGGATCTTATATTTGGGGTTTTCTTCGCTTGCCCAAACCCTTGGGCCGACCTACTCCCCATTGGGCAAATGTGACACCCCCATGCTGCTGCCCCTCCACCTACGTTTTATAAGCCCTTCTCCGCCATATGCCGATTCTACCAAGTTTGATGGCGACCCCACGCTAAAGGGTTGGGGGACTGATTACCCATTCTCCCCATTCTCAAGCTTCTCCTTGTAGGGACTGTAAGCCACTGGTTCGAAACGTTTTTTAAATAAAATACCCAAAGTTGCACATGTGTCTTTTTTTAAAACGGAGGGTTCTTAAACCCTTTCACTAAAATTCCCTCTGATGTTCCTAATGAGTCTAATCCATCCTTATAAGGGAAAAAAAACGGGCACAAATCAAATGGGGGCCTCACTTGATTTTAAGACTGCAAAAAAACTTCTGGACTTCTGTTACTTATACTTCTTAAAAAATCCAAGTAATCTTTGGGCCTTTGTGCGCACAAAAAAACTGCTTTTTGGCTTTAGATTCGCTTACCATACCCCAATTTTTTTTCACTTTCTGTAGTCAACCTACTTCCCCTAATTATATTTCGGGGGTTTTTTCATTATAAAGGGGAAAGTCCCTTTTAACTTATCCACATTAAACTCATCTGCATTTTTCAGACCAAGACATTAATTTTCCAAATCGTCCGGGATTCATTGATACCCCTCAGAGTATTATACCCATCTTGATCTACCAAACTTACTCATGCACTCGTAATCCCTTCATAAAGGGTCAAAATTTAAAATTTAATGAAAAGAGAGGGCCAAAAACTGATCCTTGTGGAATGCCACTGTGACTAATCCCCATTCGATTTCACCCCAAAAGGGGAACCTCTGTTTTCTATTGGTAACCCACCCTCAATCCATGCAAAACTTTACCCCTATACCATGAGCTCCCTTTTTTTAAAGAGTCTCTTGTGGGGACTCTACAAAGGGCTTTACAAAAATCCAAAAAAACAATATCATTTCCCTTACACTGTCAACTGCCTCAAATTTCTATTAAGAACGTCATAATTTGTCAGCAGAACACCTCTCTGAATCCATGCTAGATTCATTTATCAAGTTATCCTTCAAGGTCTTCGTAATGTCACTATATTTGATTCTAAAAATTTCCCCACTATAGATTGGCTTATTGAGGGAAATTTAAAGGGATGACTTATCCCTGATTTGAATATAGGAACCACATTCCATCTCCACAACTCGGGCACAACCCGGAAGGATGACGCTTTGAATCATCGTTAAGGGCTGACAAAGCCCATCTTGCATTCCTTAAGACCCTGGAAAACAGCTCACCCGGGTCCCGGGGATTTATTTTGCTTCATTGTCTATCTTTTAAAACCATGCCCTCGGACGTAATATATTAACTTAAATTCATCGGAAACTAAAAAATTGTTAATTACTGGAATCTCTTTACACTTCCTGTGTAAAAACTGACAAAAAAAAAGTCATTAAAAAAGAACACATTTCCATTCCTTTTCCGTCACTGCCATTCCCAAATTTTTAGAGTCCTACTTTTTCCTTCACCTTTGCCCATACACTTTAAAGAACCCCTTTGGGTTAGTCCCTTTTATTTTTACAACTTTAATTTTATATCACGTTAGCCCCTTTTAATCCCCCTTTTTTCTTCTCTTTAAACTAACATATTGGTCATAAAGGGTTTAACCCCCCTCTTTTGATGCCCATAAATTCCCCTTTCCCCCCTAAAAAATGCTTAGCTTCCCTTTAAACCCCTTTGGGGTCATTTTTATTAACCTAAATCTCTCGGGAATGGGATATACTCTGGGGACGGTACATTTTAAGAAAACAATCATAAAACGATCCCTTTATAATCATAAGTATGATCACGTCAAAAAACAATTTAGCTAATAACCCAATCAAGATTTAAAAGGGTTCCCTAATCCATTAAATTGGCAAACGAAAATCAGGGATTTTACTGTATTACTTATTCTTGCATCCCCGTTAATGCTAAAAGTGATTGATTTTTTGTCACTTGCCCAAGCTCTTCATGATCTCCAGAATTCACGAGGTTTCCCTATTTTCAAACTAGGGCTAGCAAATATTCCCTGTAGGCTCTTTTTACGCCGCTTCAGAAAACAGTCCTAACTGTTTCCCAAAAGTCACTGACTCTAGATTTCCTGTCAAAGAATCCTCAATTGACTAAAGTTAAAAATCCCCTACATGACTATGTTTTTTTGTGTCTAAAACCCTAACAATTTTGTCCCCCAAAAAGTCTCCCCTATCGTGATCCAAACCTGGAGGTCGGAATTTTCACCTAGAATTATTTCTTTACCCTTACAACTCTACCCAAACAATTCTGTTACTCCCCCATCTATTTTTATACCTTTTTTATGCAACAAATTAATTTTTTCCGAACATTGATTCCCCTCCCCCCTTCCCATTTGATCATCCACATTGAACAACTTAAAAACCCGAATATCCTCACATCATATCCCACCTTTAAATCATACCAGTTTCTTTTTGCAATGATTCAAAGTTCCCGCAATCTTTCCAAACAGTTATTAATTTTTTTTCTTGCACTTCCTGTTAGCAAAAAACCCTCAAGTTTTTTTTTTCTGCACTTTTCCTATTGACTATGTTTTTAACCAATTTCCGAAATTATATTTCCCGAGTTACCCAGACAGTTTTCTATTAAGATTCTTTAAAAAAAAGACATAAGTCAAAATATCCATACTCATTTTTACATTTCTAAAACCCAACCCTAACTAATCCTAGTTTTTAAAACCCAACAACCCCCCAAAGATTAACAAAAAACCCACACCTGCCCGGGTAAGTGAACCCCACCCTGGCAACAGTCATTTCGGGGCCCTAAAGTTTTCCCAGTTGTCAATGAATGGGACTGCATTATCCCACTTTTTTTTATCCACCAACAATTAATACCCATTGCTCGGGCAACCCCCCATTTCCAAAAACTTCTTTTTGGCAAAATGCCCCATATAACAGGTCCCCCCTTCTTCCTAATTATTCAAGTTCCTGAACTTTCTAACTAAATCCCCACTTTCGCTTGCCTCACATTGCCCCCCACACGAGCAAAAAATAGGATTAATCCCATTACCTTCATGATGTTGTCAAGCCGGGTAACAATGTCCCCACCCCCGCCCCAGGGAAAACAAACCCTCTTCTCCATCCTTCCTTTAGCAAATGCCCTATCCAGAAACAACCTGGCTACCCCAAAAACACAATATTCAACCCCGTTTGGGCGATCCCAGTATCGCTCACAATTTGCGGGTACCCGAGAATGCGTTTGAGGTTTTTCCCAAAGTTTTAAGCAGGGATGGGCCCCCGAATGACCTAAGCCCCTAAGAACATAAGAACATAAGAAAGGAGGAAAACTGCACAGGCCCGTTGGGCCCCTACTAGGCAGCCTTTACAATTCATCCCACAGAAAACATTGCCCAACCCAATTTCAATGCACCCAAAAAATTGTCGGGATTTATACCCTTCTGCACAACCAAAAAATAACCCTGATATCAAATCCCACTCAAAACCAACCCCCCCTCCTCAGCATTTTTCCAAACCCTCCTCCTTTTGGAGGGGATTTCCCCCTTTCCCAACAATAACCTCTCTTTCCCCCCTCCTCCCGTCTTTCCCTTTTTTCAACAACACCTTCAATAAAAGGTAACGGTCATGTTTTTAGTGTTCATTTTTTTGCGCATATAAATTATCCTTAAGTAAAAAAAAATTTTGTTGATACTTCGGGGGTTTAGGAAAAGGATTTTGATTTACATTTTTCTTTTGGGAAAAAAATTTTGAAAAATGTAGTTTTGATATAAAGCACCTCCAGGGAAAAGATTAAAAAAAGAAAAACGAGGGGCCACTGTAATTATAAATAAGAAACAAGAATGTAATGAAAAAAAAGTGGTAAATTTTATGTAAAATAGTACACACCCTGGAGCGATGCTGGCAGAGGTTAGGGGGTGGGAAGTTAGTTTTTATGTCCTTTTTTTATTAAAAGCTTACGCACCAGGGGTTTTTTTATGACATGTCCCCCCAAAATTCGCGAGGGTTTTGGGGGGCAAGAGCCTCGCGAATGTTGAAAAACCATGAATGTTGGTGCCCCAATAAATTTTGGGAAAATTTTTATTTAAAAATCAAAAAGAACCCAAGCCCCAAGGCTAAAACGCAATTGTAGGGAAATATAATACAATACTGCTTAACTTTTTAACCAGAACAAACATAAAATACGAAAAGCGTAATTTACAAAATATACATGTTTCTTTTAAAAACATTAGGGTTTTTAAATACCCGACTCCCCCACTTTCCCCAAACCCAAAGCGAGCCTAACCCTCCCCTAAACCCCCGCAACTGGGACCAGCCCTCCCACCACTCAGGGGGGTGAGTGTTTTTTTGTTTATTATCTGCTATTAAACACAGTATAAATAAAGAAACCCATTCATGACTGCATATTGGAATGGCTATTTGAACAGGTATTGGACGGTGAAATCATTGGGTTTTCCTTGAACCAGCAAAGAACAAACATTTCTGCTACTGCAAAAAAAAAAAAATAAAAAAAATAAAAATAATAATAATAATAATAAAAATAATACGATATAATTTAAGAAGGAAATGACAAAAAAACAGGGAGTGTTACCTCGTCTGTGGGTTTTTTATGGGAGTGAACAAAATCCCCCTGCTCTTTTCCAAACATTTCACAATAATTTACGGTTGAGGGGGGTAGAGGAGGAAAAAGGCAGTGAAGAGGGAGTGGGTGAGGCAGGTATTTACTAACAAACGAGTTATAAATAAAAAAACATGTTAAAATTTAAAAACATTTAAATAATAATAAAAAAAATTTATTCAAAATGTACTATTTTTATTTTAACAAAGTTGTAAAATTTACTGCCTCTACGCTGCCCCTACCACTGCCTCTATCGCTGCCCCTACCACTGCCCTACACTGCCTCACCACTGCCTCACCATGCCTCTACCCCCAAATGCCTCTACCCCGCCTCTACCACGCCTCTACCCCTGCCTCTACCACTGCCTCATCATGCCTCTATCACTGCCTATACCACGCCTCTACCACTGCCTCAACCCCTCCCGTCACACCAATCTAAAGCACCAAACAATAATTATTTGAAATGTTTGGAAAGGGGAGGAAACAAGTTCACTCCAGCATAAACAAAAAGCCACACTGACGAAATTTAACCACTCCCCGTATTTTTGTACAATTTCCTTCTTCAATTATATCTAATTTTTAATATTATTTTTATAATTTTTATTATTTTTATTATTTTATTATTATTATTTTTGTTATTATTACAGTAGAAAATGTTTTTTATTCTTTTCTGTTTCAAGAGTAAAAAACCCTGATTCACCGTCTAATACCTGTTCAAAAGCCCTTCCCAAATACAGTCAGAATTGTTTACATATTATACTGTAGTTAATAGCAAATAATGAACAAACAAACACTCACCACACTGATGGGGGGAGGGCTGGCTGCCCGTTGCGGGGGGGCGGGGGAGGGATAGGGGCCGCTGCGGGAAAAATTTAATAGATTTTGGGGGCTGGGGGGTTTTTGGGTGGAATTTGGGGGTTTTGGGGGTTCGCAATGGTGAACCCCCAAAGCTGAAAACTAATTTTTAGGAGACCTGTACAGTGGGCCCTCAATAATCTCTGGCCTGAAAATCGT